>CAEGAF010088986.1:0-12855 GCA_903067075.1 Micropoecilia bifurca | reverse complement strand
CCAGCTCGGCCTGCAGGGGCGGCGGCGGGTCCAGGATGAAGGAGCAGGCGGAGGAGCGACGGCAGGGATCTGAGGGGTGGAGCAGGAACAGGAGGAGCTGAGGCCCAAATCCTCATCCTGCTCAGGTTAAAACGTCACCAACATCAGAGATGAACGAACATCTGAACATTTCATCGAAAACATAAAACATTCCTCTGCAGTGACCAGCGCCACCTGGTGACGTAACGAGCGTAAAGCAGGAGGAGCTTCTACATGTTTATCATCTGTAGTGAAGCAGCAGTGTGAGCTTCAGGCTGTGTGTCTCACCAGAGCAGAGGACACATGTCCTGATCCGGTCCAGGTCCTGCTGCCTCCTCAGCAGAGCAAACACAGAGTTTCCTGAGTCGTCAGCCTGACAGGAGGAAACGGGAGGAAACGGGAGGAAACGGGAGAAAATGGGAGAGAATTGGAGGAAACGGAAGAAAATGGGAGAAAATTGGAGGAAACGGAAGAAAACGGGAGGAAACGGGAGAAAACGGGAGGAAACGGGAGAAAACGGGAAGAAACGGGAGAAAACGGGAGGAAACAGGAGGAAACGGGAGGAAACGGGAGAAAATGGGAAGAAATGGGAGAAAACGGGAGGGAACAAGAAGAAACGGGAGAAAATGGGAGGAAACAGGAGGAAACGGGAGAAAATGGGAGAAAATGGGAAGAAATGGGAAAAAATGGGAGGAAACAGGAGGAAACGGGAGAAAATGGGAGAAAACGGGAGGAAACGGGAGAAAATGGGAGGAAATGGGAGAAAATGGGAGGAAACGGGAGAAAATGGGAAGAAATGGGAGAAGAAGGGAGGAAAAAAGAGGAAACAAGAAGAAACGGGAGAAAATGGGAGGAAATGGGATAAACAGGAGCTGCTGTTATCTGCTGCAAACATCTGAAACAAACGTCTGATTCTCCTAAACGTCAAACGGCTTCAGACAGAAACAGGAAAAAGTGTTTAAACGTCCACATTCATCATGGCTGACATCAAAGAGCTGCTGGAACCGTAAATCTGTCCAGACGGATCCTCTGATCCCGAAGGCTGGAAACCACAGAAAAGACAACTCAAGTCAAACTGCGACCATTTGTCTCTCCTCTTGATTTATCTCAGTAGAAACATGAATTTACTGCTTAAAGTTGAACATGACATGTGAGAGCATGTTAGCTTTAGCGGCGCTAACCATAAAACACAAACATCTGGAACTAAAAGCCTGAACTAAAAGGATCTGAGGCATAATGCAGATCTAGATTCATAGATCAGATTCTATATTCCTAAAGTCCAGATTAAATGCTGAATTCATTCACACAATCAAAAGTTTGGATTGCTGTTTTGTTTTTCATTCCCTTTCTAAGTAAAAACACAGACTATCTGGTGGTTCGTCTGTCTGGAACCAAATCCTAGTTTCTGTAGATATTTTGGTTAAACTCTACATGTTCACATGACTTTCATCCTCCTGGCTGAGTGACATTGTGATAAATCAGGTGTTATGATCGTTACTCTGTAGTTTAAACGTGTTTAAGGTGCTGCTCTGATGGACGACCTTTAAAAACCACTGCTATAGAATAAGCCCCATCGCTGCGGCGTCCCTCAGGGCGACGCGCCGGGGGGGCGGGGGGCGTCCCTCAGGGCAGCCCTCCCAGAACCCGACCCACCTCTGAACTGAAGCTGAGCTGAAGCAAAGTCCAAGCATCAGATATTTCAAGAAAGGTCTCAAAATAGCTATTATTCAGAGGTATAAGGAAGAACTACTGGGATGATCCTGGCTGGGAAGTAAAACTCTGTATGATTTCACTAAGTGTTTGCAGGTCTGTACAGATGTATATATGTATGTATGTAAATGTGTATTGGTGTGAATATGTATATATATAGGTGTACAAATGTGTTTGTGTGTATATGTAGTACTTTCATTTGACTGAGGAAATATTACTATAATAATATTTTATTTTGTCAGCAAGGACATTGGAAATTTAGAATAATATGACAAATTCCAGCTGGAAATTTGTCATATTATTGACAAATAATATTTGTCATATTATTTTGGTTAAAAAAAAAGAACCCGTCAGTAAAATTTAAAGTTTACATTTATTTATCGAAAGGCAACACAATTAATAAATACTGAGCAGCTCATTGGTACATTCAGACCAAGTGAAGTGAAATTCTCTAAAGCAGAATGAAAAAAAAATCAAATCTAGTTCAAAACAGTAATTATATAAGTTTTATATACATAAGTTTTATTATATAAGTTTTATATAAGTTTGATTATATAAGTTATACTTCTTCATACTCCTTTTCAGACTCATAATCACTGATGTGAAACATCTTCAAGAAAGTTACAATGTACCATGTGTTTATATTACACTATCGGTGAAAGGTTTGTCTGAACTAAACTAACCAACCAACCTCCAAGGCGCGTCTGATGGCGGGCAGCTCCGTCAGCGCGATGACGGCGTAGGCGGCGCTCTGCGCCCGCAGCTCCATCACGGCGGTCAGGACGTCGCCGGGGTCCTGCGTCTGGCCGCCGGCGAAGAACACGGCCACCTTCCGGGTCGTCTTCCCGGGCCGGACGCGCTTCAGGACGTTCCGGCCCACGAACAGCATGGCGGCGCCCAGGTGGCGGCGCTCGGCGCTGCGGCCGCGGTCCAGGCCGCGCAGCGCCTGCAGCAGCTGCGCCCGGCTGCGGCGCTCCTGCAGGCGCAGCAGGTAGCGCGTCTGGCGGCCGAACGCCACCACCGACACGCGGGCGCCGGCCGGACAGTCGCCCTGCGCCAGGCTGACGTCCCGCAGCAGCGACAGGACGACGCGCCGCTGGTCCTCAAAGTCCGCAGGCGTCACGTCCGCCGACACGTCCAGGGCGAAGACGAGCTCAGTGGGGACGGCGGGACAGCGGGGCGGATCTGAGTAACACCCAAAGTGTCTCTATGTGTCCAAGGCAGCTGGTGTTAAAGTAACACTTTGAAAGTGTTAAAAGTTTGGCATCCTTTTTTTGTTAAATTAACTTTGATCTATAAACTGAAATGGGTTTAATAAAAGTTAAACTTTCCATTTCTGTGTGTTGTTTTGAATATTTTCCACTGGATTTGATTGATATTGACACCTTGTGGGTCAATTATTAACTTTTTTAACACCAGANCCGGTGGGTCCGGTGGGTCCGGTTCCTCCCAGAACCCAGGCTGATGGAACAGGAAACGCCTCGGACCCTGAAATGATCTTTTCCAATGTTTCCATCATACGTTTTAACTGCAGCTCCAGAACCAGAGAAACGCCAGAATGGATCAGAGGGGCTGGTTGGTCGGTTCTGTGGGTCGGTTCTGTGGGCAGGACTCAGGGGTGCAAAGGTCACAGACACTCGTTTTATTTGAGAGTTAAAGGAAGAGCTTTGAGTTTCACTAAACCACAATTATCGTCTGCATACACTGTAAAAACACCAGTGTTGAATTAACACCCAAAGTGTCTCTATGTGTCCAAGGCAGCTGGTGTTAAAGTTACACTTTGAAAGTGTTAACAGATTGACACTCATTGTTTTTTGTTAAATTAACTTTGGTCTATAAACTGAAATGTGTTTAATAAAAGCTAAACTTTCCATTTCTGTGTTTTGTTTGAATATTTTCCACTGGATTTGATTGATATTCACACCTTGTGGGTCAATTATTTACCCCACAAGGGGTTAATATCACATTATGTTTAGTGATCAACTCTACACTGGTGTTACTTTTAATATATTTTAACACCAACACTATAGTAAATGTTAATGTGACTCTGCAGTGTTGAATTTAACACCAGCTGACTTGGACACATAGAGACACTTTGGGTGTTAATTCAACACCNGCATTTTTACTGTGTAAACCCAACAGAACCAGACTGGAGGAACCAGAACCGCAGCAGGACATCCTGCAGAGGACAGGGAGACGGGGAGGAGCAGGACGGACCAGAGGCGGTTCTGTCCCGGAAACCCAGAGAAAACCAGTCAGCCTTCATTCACAGCTTTAGTCCAACTCCATTGGCCTAGTCAAAGTCCGGTTCGGTGGTGAGGTGTGAACGCTAATTAACCTCTGACCTCCAAACCTCGGTCTGGGTTCGGTTTGAATGTGAACGCCAAGCGGACCAGAGACCAGAGAGCAGGAAGTGGACTGCAGCGCAGGGCATTCTGGGTAAAAACAGAGCTAACCTGCTAGCGCTAGGCTAGCAGGTTAGCAGGCATTACCCAGAATGGTTTTTACAAGCAAAGCTAACATGTTAGCCTAGCGCTAGCAGCAGAAATGGCTCCTGGTCTTTAGCCTAAATCCTCCAACCGCTAAAATCCTCCATCTTGTTTCCCTCTGGTGAAGCAGGAAGTTGCTCTGTGCCGTTTCTTGGTGCAGCGCCGCCACAGGCCAGGAGGGGAACAGGCTGGTTGGACTCAGAGCAGCAGGTGGAGCAGAAGTTCTGGTTCCAGTAGAACCGGGTCGACTGGACTCACTCAACATTATTCAGTCAGGATGCTGGAATGTTGTAACGTATATTTAGTCATTTCAGTGATTACAGTGTTTGAAATATTTAAACTTTTTATCCACTAGAATCTGTGGAACATCCTGCCAAAACCTGACGGATTATTTCTTCTTCCTGTTTCAGCCTAGAAACAACATTTAAGTTTTAATCCAGTCAGCAGAATGAAGCTACTTCCAAATGATTCAGCTTTTTGATTCCTCACAGTTTTTATCATATCATGATTTGAGTTTTGTCCATTTTTTGTCCATTCTCGGTGTGAACTCTGGAAACTGAGGCTTTCTCAAACTTTGTGTATTTTTCTTTACTAATGCTGCCGTTTGAATAAATTTCCCTCTACAGAAATAATGTATGCATCAAACCGCAGCTTTCAGGAGATGTAAGCGTCGCTGCAGCAGGCTGTGTGTTTCCTTTAGACGCTCAGGACTCAGGAATGTCCCCCGTTTTAGTTTGAAGGCCCTGAATGTCCTGGAGTCACTTACTGGTTTTACCTGGTTGCTGATGTAATGGGATTCTTTTGTTTTTCCAGTTAACTTGTTATGATGCTAATTAGTCGCAGCAGGAATGAAACACTTCATTTCATCGATGTGGATTTTGCAGAAACTAGACTTTGGGTTTGAGTCGTAACAGACGTTTCAGCTCCGAGCCTCTGATGCTGCAACACGGAGCCTGTTGAATGTTTTCATCCTGCAGCCAAGATGATAAATGTCCCTTTATGACGCTGTGCTGGAATGTTTCAGCCCTGGTTTTATTGCAAATATTATGAAAATAAATATCTAGTCATCATTGATTACATATGATTTCTAGTAATCTAAAGTTTTCCTTTGATTTATGATCAGAAAATACGATTATATCTAAAAATATTGTAATATGCAAATACAAACCCTGGAGGGAGTGAAGGAATCAAAAAGGAATGAATGAATGAATGAATGAATGAATGAATGAATGAATGAATGGCAGAGCCCAGTGGTTTCCAGACATTTTCTGGGCTCCCCTCCCTAAAACAGCTGGTGGGGGTCAAGGGGTCAGATGGGGAGAGGATTCTTTGAGACTCTCTGTCCCTCGGGGGGAATCGACTTATTGGGGGCAAAATGAATGAATGCAGCTGAACATGGACAATAACATCAGTTCCTCCAGGCCACCTGTTAAGCTTCAGCTGCTGTATTGATGTTAGCTGGTCGTCCTTTAGCTACTTTACCTGCATCCAGCAGCTTCACTCAACTCAGTCGGTCAGTTTGGGGGAAAAACTGTGAAAAGTTCTTTGTGTTTTGCTGCCGTGATTCTAACACCTGTAGCTCCAGCAGCATCTGGTCTCTTCAGGTCTAAACCCAGCGGAGCGTCGTAGCGTCAGGCTGCGTTTAAAGGCGGCTCAGAAAAACTGGTTACCACATGATAACAACGGATTAAACAGTTTTACCTGCTGATAAAGTGACAGAGACACAGATATGTGAGAGTGGAAGAGCTGCTGAATCAGGCTGACAGGAAGAACAGAGAGTCGGTCGTTCTGAGGTAAAAACCCAGAGCAGACAACGTTCAGGGTTTATTCATCCAGACGCTTCCTGCCCCCCTGCAACAGCATGGCGTCCCCCCGAGGGGCGCGCCCCACCGTTTGGGAACCTCTGGTGTAGAGGATGAATGAATGTCATGGAGGATGAATGAATGAATGAATGGATGAATGAATGAATGAATGAATGTCATGGAGGAGGAATCGGGGAAGACAGAGAGCAGTAAGGACAGAAGGAAACGAGGTAAAAAAGGAAAGAAGGAAAATTAAAATAAGGAAGCATGGAAGAGAGAAAGGAAATCGTAGAGGGGAGGAAGGAGTCAGGTTCGGGTTCTGGTTCAGGTTCAGGTTCAGGTTCAGGTTCTGGTTCTTCAGGTTCTGGTTCTGGTTCTTCAGGTTCAGGTTCTGGTTCTGGTTCTTCAGGTTCAGGTTCAGGTTCTGGTTCTTCAGGTTCAGGTTCTGGTTCTGGTTCTGGTTCAGGTTCAGGATCAGGATCAGGATCAGGTTCAGGTTCTGGTTCTTCAGGTTCAGGTTCTGGTTCTGGTTCTGGTTCAGGTTCAGGATCAGGATCAGGTTCAGGTTCAGGTTCTGGTTCTTCAGGTTCAGGTTCTGGTTCAGGTTCTTCAGGTTCTGGTTCTGGTTCTTCAGGTTCTGGTTCTGGTTCTGGTTCTGGTTCTTCAGGTTCTGGTTCTGGTTCTTCAGGATCAGGTTCTGGTTCTGGTTCTGGTTCTTCAGGTTCTGGTTCAGGTTCAGGTTCAGGCTCAGGTTCTGGTTCTGGTTCTTCAGGTTCAGGTTCTGGTTCTGGTTCTGGTTCTGAGCCGTTTCTACTCACCCTGCTGCTCTGACTGGACCAGACGGAGATACGTACCGCGGGAACAAGCTGAGGAGGAGAGGAGAGCAGCTGAGAGAGGAAAGTCTTAAGGTTTGTCCCGGTTCTGCTGGTTCTGCTGGACCTACCACAGTGATCCCTGATGTAGGCGATCAGCTCGCACTCCTGAAACGACACCAAGAGGTCAGAGGTCAAGAGGTCAGAGGTCGGCCCGGCAGCAGCAGGTGGATTTACAGTTTTCCCTCCGTTTCCAGCGACGCCTCGCTGTCCCTGCAACAGGAAGCAGAAAGGTCAGAGTTCGGTTTCCACGGTAACGTCCAGGCCGAAGAGCGGCGTCGGGTCTCACTCTGCGTCCGGGGAATCCGGGCCCGCCGGGTTCGCCGGGCTCTCCGGTTCCGCCCGAGTTCCCCTGCGAAGCCAGACGGGTTTTAGAGCCGAACCTGAGAGGAAACGCCTCAGGGTCAGAAGTCACTGACCTCTCGACCTCGGCTCCCCCTCCCACCCGGAAACCCTGTGGCTCCTTTCTCGCCCGTCGGACCCTGAACACACAGAACGCCGTGACCCGCCGGGCCTCCGGAACCAGCGGGGCGGGACGGGACTCACCGACGGACCGGGGTAACCGGGGAAACCGTCCGACCCCTGGGGGTCAGGAGAGGGGAAATCAGCCGAGCTGCTGGAAACCTGAGGATGAACTCTGACCTTTAAGTTACCTTTGCCCCCGTGGGGCCTGGAGGTCCGGCTCCGTCTCGCCCTTCCTCGCCCTGAAACACAGACAGGTGGAGCAGGAAACCCTGGTTCTGACCCGGTCAGAACCGACACAACCCAACACCCATGTGACAAGATTACAAATGGGGCCAGAAATCATCCGGGTTCTGGTTGAACTGGATCCGGACCGGAACCACAGAACAACAACAATCATCACAGAAAAAGGGATTCATGTTTAAACTCAAGCTGTTAATTCAATTATACCACAGGAATCATTATGTTAGTTTCAAACTAAATATTTAGTCAGTTAGCTAAGTATTTAGCCTAATGCTAAATACTTAGCATGAGGCTGAATATTCAGCTAGCAAGCCAAATAATTAATTACAAAATAAATATTTAGTTAGCGAGCCATGCATTTGACCTCAAGATAAGTCTAAACTAAAGATTTAGCTGAAAAGCTAAACATTTCTTCACCAAACTAAGAAAGCTAACTATTTAGCCTCATGCTAAATATTCAGCTAGTAACTTATTACAAAATAAATATTTACTTAGCGAGTTATCTATGACCTCAAGATAACTAAAGATTTAGCTGAAAGATAAATATTTCTTTACCAAACTAAGATAAGTATTTAGCCTGATGCTAAATAGTTAGCTAGCAAGCTAGCAACTTATTACAAAATAAATATTTAGTTAGCGAGCCATCGATCTGACCTCAAGATAAATAAATATTTAGCTTAAAAGCTAAATATTTATTTACCAAACCAAGAAAGCTAACTACTTAGCCTCATGCTAAAACGCTAGTTTGAGGCTAAGCGTTAGCCGCTAGTTTGAGGCTAAGCGTTAGCCGCTAGTTTAGGCTAAGCGCTGGCTGCTTACCGGCGGCCCCCGCGGCCCCCCCGGCCCGGCGGCCCCCTGGGGGCCCGGCTCTCCAGGCTGGCCCTGAAACACATCAGGAAGGGAGGAGCCGTGTCAGAATGAAGCTCTTTCCGTATCCAGACCATAATCTAAATCCGTTTCTCCATGTTGATCTTCCCGTTTCCATGGGAACCGCAGCTAAAGCTCAGCTCAGGTGAAGACAGAACCGGAACCGGAACCGGAACTGGAACCAGAACCAGAACCGGAACCGGAACTGGAACCAGAACCAGAACCGGAACCGGAACTGGAACCAGAACCAGAACCGGAACTGGACCCATCGGCGGTTCTGACCTTCTGTCCGTTGGCGCCGGGTCGTCCTCCGCCTCCCGGTCCTCCAGCGCGTCCCGGGTCACCCTGCAGGGAATCAGCAGGGTGACCTCTGACCCTGACAGCTCAGGGTCAGAGGTCAGAGCCTGAAGGTCGAAGGTCAGTGTGTGAACTATGAACACGAACTGATTCTTACCTGCCGTCCAGGAAACCCCGACAACCCTTTAGGTCCCTGAGGGCCTCTGTTCCCACTGGGTCCCTGCAGAACCAGAATTAGAATCAGAATCAGAACTGGAACCAGAATCAGAACCAGAATCAGAATCAAAACCAGAATCAGGACCAGAACTGGAACCAGAATCAGGACCAGAATCAGAACCTTAATCAGGACTGGAACCAGAATCAAGACCAAAACCAGAATCCGAATCCGAATCAGAACCCGAACCAAAATCAGGACCAGAATCAGAACCGGAACCAGAATCAAAACTGGAACCAGGATCAGAATCAGAACCAGAACTGGAACCAGAATCAGAACTGGAACCAGAATCAGAACCAGGACCAGAACTGGAACCAGAATCAAAGCCGGAACCAAAATCAGAACCAGAATCAGAACCAGAATCAGAACCAGAACCGGAACCAGAACCGGAACCAGAACCAGAACCAGAACCGGAACCAGAACCAGAACCGGAACCAGAACCAGACCCAGAACCCTCAGAGGTCCTGTGCTCTACACTCTGCAGCTCTGTTCTCCCGGAGGCCAATGAAACCGTCTGGAGGAAACTCTGCAGTTATTCAACAACAAATGAAAACATTTTCCAGTTTCCTCCGGACTGCTGCGGCGCGATGATTTCTGGCCGATCGCTGATCTTTTAAAAGCTTAACGACTCCAATTATGGCCAAAACCATTTTTGGGCTGAATTTGCAACGACGGGGTGAATGTAGTAAACGAATAAACGAGCAGTTTTGGTCGGTTTGTTAGCAGGAAGCATTAGCAGTAAGCAGGAAGCGTTAGCAGTAAGCAGGAAGCGTTAGCAGGAAGCGTTAGCAGATAGCAGGAAGTGTTAGGAGTTAGCAGGAAGCGTTAGCAGTTAGTAGGAAACGTTAGCAGATAGCAGGAAGTTTTAGGAGTTAGCAGGAAGCGTTAGCAGATAGTAGGAAGCGTTAGCAGATAGTAGGAAGCCTTAGCAGTTAGTAGGAAGCCTTAGCAGTTAGCAGGAAGCGTTAGCAGATAGTAGGAAGCGTTAGCAGATAGTAGGAAGCCTTAGCAGTTAGTAGGAAGCCTTAGCAGTTAGCAGGAAGCGTTAGCAGGAAGCGTTAGCAGGAAGCGTTAGCAGCTAGCACTTAGCAGTTAGCGTTAGCAGGAAGCGCTAGCGGTTAGCAGCCTGGCGGGTGAGCATGAGCATCATTCCTACCTTCGGACCTGAGGCTCCTGGCACACCTGGTGGTCCTGCTCTCCCCTTGTCTCCAGGTGAGCCCTGCAGACAGCAGGTCACACGCTGAGCGCGGGTCAGAGGTCAACATGGCGGCGGTTTGTTTGTCCTCCTACCGTGGAGCCGCCGGCGCCTCGTCTCCCGTCCCGACCCTGCGGCGCAGAGAGCAACACGTCAGCTACCGACGCATCGACTTCTAGTCTCTCTGCTCTGCTTCCTGGATGCTGAACTGTTAGCATGTCACGATGGCTAACGAAAATGTTATACAGCAACTGTCTTCAGTCAGAGGCCACTTCAGATTCACTGCAACACTGACTGCTACTGGACATCCTTCCTTCTCACAGCACCAACTGATAAATTACTCTTTGAAGACACTAGCATTCAGCGTTAGCTCTGCTAATGCTAAAGCACTACACCAACATGGAATTTAATGGAAGCTAATGCTATCATGCTAAATTTAGCATAAAATGATGAGTTTCCTTTTGTTCTAAAATAAACACAAACCAATAAACGATTAAACAATTGTCTTTAAATTAAATAGTTTAAAACAGGAAACTAAATATTAAACAATAATTTGACCCTTTTATTTGTGTTGTGATGATTATCTGCAGTCAGACATGATTCCTCATGTGCAGTGGGCGGAGCTAAGGCTGCTCTGGCTGCTCTGATTGGTCTGAACCAGACTCTGCGCTGGCCAACCAATCAGAAGCTGAGAGGAAGAACTGAAGCGCTACAGTGATTGGCTAAGGGATGTTTGGCTGCACTGAAGCACATAATGACTAAATCAACATTTAATCATGGATTTAACCAGTTAATACTCAGCTGTCTACGTGGGTCAGGGTCCGGTCGGTTCCGGTCGGGTTCGGGTCGGTTCCGGTCGGGTTCCAGGTGGTTCCGGTCGGGTTGCGGTTGGTTCCGGTCGGGTTCCGGTCGGTTCCGGTCGGGTTCCAGGTGGTTCCGGTCGGGTTCCGGGTGATTCTGGTCGGGTTCCGGTTGGTTCCGGTCGGTTCCGGTCGGGTTCCAGGTGGTTCCGGTTGGTTCCGGTCGGGTTCCGGTCGGGTTCCGGGTGATTCTGGTCGGTTCCAGTTGGTTCCGGTCGGGTTCCGGTTGGGTTTTGGTCGGGTTCCAGGTGGTTCCGGTTGGTTCCGGTCGGGTTCCGGGTGATTCTGGTCGGTTCCAGTTGGTTCCGGTGGGTTCCAGTTGGTTCCGGTCGGGTTCCGGTCGGTTCCAGTTGGTTCCGGTCAGGTTCCGGTTGGTTCCGGTCGGGTTCCGGTTGGTTCTGGTCGGGTTCCGGTCGGGTTCCGGTCGGTTCCGGTTGGTTCCGGTCGGGTTCCGGTCGGGTTCAGGTCGGGTTCCGGTCGGTTCCGGTTGGTTCCAGTTGGTTCCGGTCAGGTTCCGGTCGGTTCATGTCGGTTCCGGTCGGATTCCGGTTGGTTCCAGTTGGTTCCAGGTGGTCCGGGTCGGTTCCGGTCGGGTTCTGGTCAGCATCCGGTCGGGTTCGGGTCGGTTCCAGGTGGTTCCGGTCGGTTCGGGTCGGTTCCGGTCGGGTTCTGCCGTCAGGAGACTCACCGGGATCCCGTCCTCGCCGTCCGTCCCGGGTCGTCCCGGCCGTCCAGAGGTTCCCTGGGGACGGAACCGGAACCGGATGAGACCAGATGTGCAGAACCTGTGGATCCGGACCGGAGGCCCAGCTGCCGGTACCAGAACCCGGTAACGATGGTTCTGGTTCCTAATGTCCCTCCGGGCCTCAGATCAGATCAAGATGTTAATCCGCCCCGGATCTGCTGAGCGGCTAAAGATGGCCGACCTCATTATGAGCAGACCGGAAATGACCTCATTATGAGCAGACCGGAAATGACCTCATTATGAGCAGACCGGAAATGTGCTTTAATAATTCATGTTCTGCCAGAGAAACGCAGTTTGTTCAGCCCAGCAGCTGAGGGACAGATTAGGACCAGGATGTTGAACAATGTCGTCATTATCCTGATCAGCCAATGGGGATCCGTTACCGGGCAGGACCGGAAAATTAAACCAGATCCCTGCTGTCACAGAAACGGCCTTTAAGGTCTCACTGCCAATCACAGGCTGTTTCCAAGCTACATGTTGCCACGGCAACGGGCGGCGCCAATTGATTAATGTTTATTCAGGTTTCAGCAAAACAATGAGAAATAAGTCGATATCTGATTGAACTTCTCCTGAGTCCATCCATCCAATCAGAACCTTTGGATCATCAGATCTTTATTTGTTCAGTTTCTGTTGTTTCCAGACTCTGTGCTGTTTATCCATCAATAACCAGATAAACTCTCCCGTCTGAGTCCAGTTCCTCTGGATTGTCCTGTTATTTCTGTGACTCCCTGAACCAGACGGCGATCGGTTCTGACCCGGTTTCACAGCGGCAGAACATTTTCAGCCTGAGTCACAACGACTGGCTGGGAAACCTGGAGCCGCTTCAGGTTTCTGATTGAGAGCCGAACCCGACTGCAGCGTCTACAGCCCGACTGTGAAACCATGGCGACCCTTCCAACCTGAAACCATGGCAACCCTTCAAACCTGACACCATGGCAACCCTTCAAACCTGACACCATGGCGACCCTTCAAACCTGAAACCATGGCGACCCTTCCAACCTGAAACCATGGCAACCCTTCAAACCTGAAACCATGGCAACCCTTCAAACCTGAAACCATGGCGACCCTTCAAACCTGAAAC
>CAEGAF010088978.1:0-15159 GCA_903067075.1 Micropoecilia bifurca | reverse complement strand
CCTTTTTCCACATAATGTAACAGTAGTGTTTATGATAAAAAATAAATAAATAATAATTATGTGATCGGTATCGGGAAACGGAATCGGCGATTTTCCCTCAGGGGTGATCGGTATCGGGATCGGCAGGAAAAAACCTGATCGGCACATCCCTATTATTTACCAAATAATGCTAATTTGACACTTTTAATACAATCCTGCATTTTAACCTAGAATGCTTGCTGCTAAATAATTTATTCCCAACAAGAAATCCACCATGTTGTCTAAAAGTAGAAGTGAAATTATTAAATTGAAGCAACAATTGTTTGCATCAGGAAGTTCTGAGTTATCACCCAGGTTTACTTGCAGTCTTGCTGTTCTATCGTCATTCCAGGGTCTTACATGGTTTTGTGGAGACCAAACAGCTACATCTATTCACTTAAAGCTTTTTAATGAGCAGTAGTAAACATTCTTTGTAGCATCTCATAAATCAGTCCAATAAGTGAGTCTGGAGCGGGCTTTGCCTTTAGCTTCTGACCATCTATGGGCTGGAGATCATTTCTTTTCTCTGGTGGAAAAAAAACTTCACAAAGATGGTAAGTAACGATGTGTTTAGGGTAGTGTTGGCTTTCTTTCAAGTTTGCTGGAACATCCAATACATCTGGACTCTATTTAATACTTAGAAGTCATCTTAAGCCAATTGGGTTATTGATTAGAACTGAAGATGCATTTGTCATTCATTTTTTCTGGATTTATTTTTGGTTTATTGTATCATCACTTTCTCTCTGAGAATGGTTGCAGTTGTATTTCCTGAACCAGGGAGCAACCTTCAGATTGTCCAGCATGTCCGGTGACAATCAGCTGCAATTTGAAGTGCTTCACAGAGAAGCAACAAACCCTCTTCCTGAAATTGTCTGGTGATTTAAAGAACAGCGTGGCGCTGTAGCTTCGAACCAATGGTTACTTGCACATCCTGTGTTTTTGATGAGCGAGTGCCACCGTCTTGTTTACACACCGACTGATTTGAAATGACTTGTTTAAAAGTAGAAAATGTCTCTGAGATTTTGTTTTCGTAGTCCGTGGAGCAACTATTACATTCTCCATCTGGCTATTTGGCTGACCCACAAGGAAAATGAGAGATGTTCGAGGACTCCTCTGATGCGTTATTTATGGGGAACAATTCGAGAGACTCTAAGGGATTAACTTTGTTCATGTTTTAGCACTTCGGAAACAGAGATGGAGGCTACGGAGTCAGCAGGGGTGGAGGGGGAGGCAGCCTGTTCTGTGGGGGAGGCATGCAGCTTGGTTTGTTATTGTCGGGAAGTTGCTGTTGGCCCTGATGATGGTTTCTGCTTTTATCCTGCTCTAATGTGTGGGAGGTACATCTATATGTGTGTGTGTGTGTGTGTGTGTGTGTGTGTGTGTGTGTGTGTGTGTGTGTGTGTGTGTGTGTGTGTGTGTGTGTGCAGTGCTCCAGCTTGGCTAACATGTGCTGGTGTTTTTTCTCCAAACACTGTTAACAGCTTATTAAACTATTGCCAAAAGTCTCGTCCGTCCTCCTCCACTCAAGCAATAGGTGTTGAGCTTAGCAGTATTGATCTCTTCTGCCTTAAGGGGCTTTGCACAGGTCAAGACTGGCATGTCTCTGATGTTTCAGAACTATTTTAGTCAGAACATCCTGCACCAGTTGAGTTTTTTGTTTTCTATATGTACCTCTATTGATTAGCGATTGTTTCTATTTGCTCAAGATTATTTATTATTAATGGTTTTAAAATATGAAGTGTTTATACTCATAAGACAAAAAAAAAAACATTTGGTCTGATTTAAGAAAAAATGAGAAAAAAATCGAGTGTGTCATTTTATCAGGTGTTTGTAAACTCTGGTTTCAACTGTAAAATTCATTTTTGGACTATAATAATGTAGATTTTCAAAGTGATTCCATTCAATTAATATGACAATAGGTTATCTGTGTCCCTACAGTACAAAACGCTGCAGGCCAATATAAAATAATCACTATTCTGTTTCCACATTGATTCAGCTTCCTTCCTTCCAATTACTTTCTGAACTCGAGCTGCAAGTACCTGGGTTTAATTTGATTTTGTGGCAATGTGTCACTTCAAATAAGCATAAAAATGAGTGATGCAACAGCTGGATTCATCATCGGGTTCAGACAGGCAGCCAGAAGGGAAATGACAAAGTTAAACCCTAATAAACAGGCTACAAATCTGAAAATTACTCATAAAGGAATTTAAATTTTTAATTCCGTGCAATGTGACTTTAATGCATGATTATAACATAGGAACAAATAATTGATTCAAACAGCCTGCTGTTGGTGATTCGTAAGATTTTATTGACAGACTGTTAGATACTTTGGAAATTAGTGTTTATCAGTTTCTGTATATTTTCATTTAGAGTCTATAATGTAACAGCAGCAAAAACTAAATAAAACAATTATGTAACTTTGAGTTACATAACATTTTACTGCATCAATATTAGCTCACTTCAGAATTTATACTGTAGTACAAATAAAGTCTGACTGTTGCTCTACACTGTTACTGTTACCAAACCGCTGTTTAACTAGGAACCACCTCAGAACTGGTTTTCACCTGCAGATCATCCAGTTCAACACTGTTCAAATTAATCAAGTTTTTTTTTGCCATATATATTTGCATATAATGACCACAGATGTTTTGGGGAGGATACATGAATTATCAAATAAAGCCCCAGAGCATTGCAAACATGGGCCAGCAGCATGAAAAGCCTACAGGGCCCCATTTAGAGTTATGAAGCTACGTGACACCCTGTAAATCACACTGTTGTCTAATACTTAGGAAGCCAAAAGTGAGGCATGAGTCCAAAGAAATCAATGAACGAGTCCAACACATATCAAATGCCCAAAACATTACTCATAACATGTCAGTGTAGTCGGGACAGAGCTCACTTTCAGAATGATCCATGGGAACTTTAAACGCCTTGGGAATGTGCACTAAAATAATTTCCTGCCATATTTTTACAACTCTGTTAACGAGCTTCATAAACGATGACTAGAACATCAGTCAATGACTTTAACCTCATCTAAATTTTACCAAAATGCAATTAAGTAAAAGTTAATTTACTTCTCATGTCTTGGCTGTAAAGTTCTTTATTCTGTAAGATGCTTGCAGTAAAGTATTCATGCTTGGAAATGTTTCCTGATACAACCTATAGAGAGGAAGTTGTGTTTTTGAGGTTGCGTCTAAGTGCAACAGGATACCCTGTCTCTCTCATCCAAAAGCATTAGCGCTTTCATCCGTCATTGTGAAGAAAAGAAGCTGTGATGTGTTTTGATTCTGTATCTGGGACACACATAGACACAAACCGGGTTCGTGTGCACAGTAATTCACCTCAGTCAGGTCTCGTCTCTATATCTTATGAGCAACCCGCAGAAAGACATGATGCACATGTCAGCAAAGGTGAAGGAGCAAAGACTCGGCTGGCCACGGCGTTATTCTCAGAGTGTGAAAAAGGACTGCACAGGAAAAAAGACAAGATAGCATTCCTTTCTTAATTTAAAATGACCAAAACTTTGATTTTGTTGAGGAATTGTTGAAGGCAATGCCTGTCGAAGCAAAGGTTCTTGGGATCAGAACCTTACATCTAACAGTACTCATTGCTTCTCAGTGCTGTGTTTTCCTTTTGGTTTGGTTCAGACATTAACAGCAGTGTGCAACCCCAACCGCCTGATTGTGAATGCAGAAAGGCAAAGGAAATGTTATGGATTTTAGGACATCAAGGAAAGCAACCATCAACACAGAGGCCTTGAAGAAAGAACCTTTCTTGGGTCGATGCATCAGTCATTGAAGAATCACAAGGCCTTTCATTTTTGAAGACATTAAGGAGAAGCTGCTGATCATGTAAACAGAAAGCTCCCAGTTGAGTGACTTGATGACTTGGTATTCCCACTGCGACATTCATCAGTTGTCATTTAAGTTCAAACATTGCAAGTTTAAGAGATAAAGCCAGATTTGAAATCTAAAACTCGTGTGAACAGTGATTTCTAACTCTTGAATTAACGTCTGGACCATTCTAACACTTGAATATAGTTTGATGTAAAATGTTTTGTAGCTCTGGCTTTATGTTTGTGGCAGTTGTCTGGCTGCCGTTTATGATTGACCTCCCATCAGTTCCCATAATGTCTGACCAGTTTCTTCATTCCTTCTGCAGAAAGACATATTTCACTGCCGTTTACAGTGTGCTTAACACCAAGCATTGTTCTGACCCCTGCTGGTAAGATGCTACCACTAGGTGACTTAGGTTAACATGAACACAAACAATAAAAACATGCTTTTTATCATTTAGGTGCAATTTAGCACCAATAACAGCAGGTTAATGTAGCACAGTCCAGTTGATTTTGGACAGGTTTACCAGCTTCCTGAAAAATGGACTGCTACAAAAAATAAACCTGATTTCAGGGTTTTTTAAAGGTTTGCTGTTGTTCCACAGTTGGCAAAGTGTGTTTGCCTATTTGAGGCTGCACAAGAGGCGCTGATTGCTACCTGCTGCTCACTCCAGAAGCGATGAATATGTAAATATTTCTTATTCCACCAGTTCAGTCACAGATTCTGATCATCACACATCTGTTAGCGGCTTATTGGGCCTGGCTTGGCTTCTCAGTGAAATGATTCTTCTGAGAGTATCATGCTTTCAGAGCAAATTAATGAGGTGGGCGAACCTCTTCATTTTCTAGACATATCAAACAGACGTATGGAAACAACAAAAATCTGCACCTGGGTTTAGATTGTGGGAATACTCAACGTGACAAAATATGAAAAACATTTACTGGGGTGTGAATACTTTTGCGTGACACAGATAACCTTATATGGTGTGGACTTTTGCCCTCTTCCTTTAGTGAATCTGTGATACTGTTTGTGTCAGATGAATGATAATTGATGTTTATTTCTCATCTAATCTGATCATGTTGATATAAAAATGAAAAAAAGCTATTCCTCTTGTGGAGATAAACTTTAGTAACGCTTCTCAAAATGTATTCTTTCCTTTAGTTTATTACTGTGTTCCTCTTTCTGAATATTTATTTCCTTTACATTTTTTCCTAGAGTTTTACTTAAATTCAGATCTTGCCCAAATGGTTTTGCAATCTAAATATATTAAATTGTATTTTGTTTTTGTTTATAGTAGAATTTTGTTCTTTGTGTATTTCAAGAGTTTTAGCATTTCTTTTGTTTTGAACAGGCCTGCTTAAAGCACTACTTATCTGTATAAAATGTTGAAAATAATTAGCTTGTATTGCTAACAGACATTAGCCTGGCTGCTAAGCACCATCATTAGCAATTCCGACCAGATTTTTAGCTTGTATCTAAAACATGACTGGTTTAGTTTGTTTCCAAAACAAAAACACACTAGTAGATGCTTTTGCATCTATTAAGTAAAAACTACATGTGTACAGCCCTTTATAAGTCATCTATCTTGAAAACAAGTTTACGAAGACACGTTCGGTGACAATCCCAAAAGAAACAAAACATAATAACAGGTGTGAAGTAATGCAGGCTCATAAAAGATTAAATATTAACCGTGGTAGTTCTGCTAGCATTTTGTAGCAGAGGCAAAGGTGAACTTTTATCAGATAAACATGTACATTTGGACTTTGTAAAGGGAAATGAGACTGACAGTAACAAACGAGCTGCTTCATTTGAGTAAGTGAAGATGCTGAAGATGAAGGGTCTGAGCTTTGTGCCGTTGCTCTTAGCAGTGGGGGCATTGATGCTGGAGAGGTGGGTTGTTATTCAGGAAGATTCCTTCTGTTGATGTATGCCATACTGGTTTTCACCAACATTTTCTCAATCAGAATACAGATTTAAGCTAAAAATCTGCTCTGATATTTAGCAAAATGTAGGAGTATATGTAGATTCTTATGTTTTTGTGCTTTAAGCAGCAAAGCGGAGTATGATTACTTCCAATACCATCCAATGGAGGAGGTGAGAGAACCCGGTCGTTGTTTCACACGTAATAAAACACATGTAGTGTTGTCAAAGTCCATTGCTGTTCCACCTTATAGATCAGCAGCTGGATGGCTCAGATGGCGAAGGAGTACCCCGATGTTGTGACCATAATGGATTATGGGAAGAGTTATGAGAACAGGACGATTAGCTTGATGAGGGTGAACCAGATTCTGGTTTTAAAGAATGCATTTGGTAGAAAAGGCTGGGATCTGCTGATATTTAGAGGCGCTTTAACTGGTTTTTCAGATCGGACTGAAGACTGACGCCAAAAAGAAAGCCATCTGGATGGACTGTGGTATTCATGCCAGAGAATGGATCGCTCCAGCGTTCTGCCAGTACTTTGTCAGACAGGTAAGAGAACCGTCTGATGTTCCGTCCTCCAGAGTTACTATGATCCCCTTTAATGCTGTTTGTTTAAATTTGTGACTCAACGTTTGCCATTTTATGCAGAATTAAACTCTTTCAATCTGTTTTCTTGTTTTTTTTAAATCAGATTCTCCAAACGTACAAAACAGACGCTAAAATGGAAGCCATGATGACAAACATGGACTTCTACATCACGCCGGTGCTCAACGTCGACGGCTACGTCTTCTCCTGGACAAACTCCTCAGTCAGTATCTGGATGGATATTCATCAAATTAAATTTGGTTGATCTGCTGCAAAGCTCTCAAGCTGGACATGAGCAGGATATGAGAGGATATGCTATTAGGAAAAGGGCACTCGAGTAAAAATGATTTGCAGTTTAATCATCGAAGAAGATGACTTCCGATGAGCCCAAAGTATATGAGACGTCAGTGGTTTAATATTTAGAAAAATGTCAAGTGATTAATTTCTTGCATTGCTGGATTTAGACCCAACTGACTGAACACTCTGATCCACTCAGACCCGACTGTGGAGGAAGAACAGGTCACCAGGACCTTCGGGCGACTGCTACGGCACCGACCTCAACCGCAACTTTGATGCCAACTGGGGCAGTGAGTGTCTCATCACCGAGCTGCGCGTTGTGAAGCAGCTTGCTGGTTTGTGTCAGCGGCTGATTCTGTTTTCGTTCACAGCCGTCGGAGTGTCGTCTGACTGCAACTCCGACATCTACCCCGGCAGAGGGCCCATCTCAGAACCCGAGGCCCAGGCCGTAACTTACTTTGTTGGCAGCAGAAAGGAAGACTTCCTGTGTTTCCTCACCATCCACTCCTACGGCCAGCTGCTCCTGATTCCCTACGGACACCCCGACTTCACCGCCTCCAACTACGATGAGCTGGTATTTACATCCATGCATGCTATGCACATGCAATACTCAGTAGCTGTGCAGGACCATCTGCACTAGGAGCTTTTGTTGTGCACATTTTGTTTGCATTCTGTCAGGTTACATGAGATATTTAGGTCTGTGTTGATTGTGCATGAGGAAATATGTAATTAATTTGCTCTACGTAAATAAATGACATGCATCGTATCCCTCATCTGCAAACAACAAAGCGGAACAAGCAGGAGGAAGCTGACAGTAAGTAGATAATGAGAGCCTGACCAGGAACGAAGCAGGTAATAACCTAAAAGAGCCAAGAGTTACTTTGTGCAAAACAGGATTATGAAGCTCCATGTGTTTTTCCTGGCCTTCAGCAGAGGGAAGCGTTCAGGCAGTGCTGCTGTTTCTGAGGTTGGCTGAACTCAACAGAGGAGTGGCTAATGAATAACGAGTTCTCTCAGTTTTCTGAATCACCATAGACAAGTTAATTTACCCCAGTATTTGAATTCAAAATTTGAAATGTATCAAAGAATGATGTTTCAAATGTTTATTTTAGTTAATTTTGATTACATTTTTCTGATTATGCACATTTCACAAGATGATTTTAGCCAAATCCAAACACTAAGTTTTACAGTCAGTACTATTTCTGCATATGGCATTTATTGATTTAAATTCAGTCTTGATAATCTGCAAATACAAAAACATTATGGCGGCTATGAATAGATTCACTAATATTTCCTCAGTAGGTAAAATCTGGAAAGTGAATCAGCAGCAATCCATTTTGCAGCAGTTTTAAATATACACTTTTCTAACTGCCTGTAACAACTAGCTGTGCTGTAGCTTTCTCGCAGGTGGTTTGTGAATACTAATACAAGTATTTTATGCCATACTATCACAAACATTCATTTCATATTCTTTGCTCAGCTCTTTACTCTAAAGATTAAAAGTTAAACCAGAAATATAAGCAAAAATTAGCAATTTTGGTGATCTAGTATGAATGCACACATGATCTCAAGATGAAAACAGATCCCGTATAAAACAGTTGGCATTTGTCCAGGCCCACTGTGACTAAAACCAGGCCGCAGTGTTTCCTTGTCGTGTTCTCGCACTCCCCCGCCGAAGTGTTTGTGCATGGCCGGCGCTGCCGTTCTCTGGCGCCCAGTACAGCTGAGCCAAATCTCTCTGCTCATTTTGCCGTAATACATGTCAGTAACAGGACGGGAGTCATGAATACAGATGAAGCTCCAGAGCGTCTCTTTGTTTGGTAAACAGCTTCCTTTATGTTTTGCCTAACAAATCAATGAGAAGAGTTGTCTGAATATTCCTGATTCCTCAGATGAAGGTGGGAGAGGGAGCAGCTGGAGCCATTTGGAAGGTCCATGGGAAAAAGTACACAGTCGGAACCTCTCCAGCTGTGTTATGTATGTATAAAGTTATTTCAGTATTTATACATCGCAGGTTTGAAGGATTTTACCAGCATAATCCTCTCTCCAGATGCCAACTCTGGTTCGTCCAGAGACTGGGCCCGAATGCAGGACATCCCCCTGACTTTCACCTTCGAGCTGAGAGATAACGGCACCTACGGCTTTGAGCTTCCCCAGGAGGAGATCCAGCCGACCTGCGAGGAGGCCTACAGCGGCGCCCTGCACATCATCACCTACGCCCACGACAAGACCTTTAACGGTGCCACGGCCACAGCGGTGGTCTGGACCACACTGTTAGCGCTGGGGGTCAACCTGATGTGAGCAGAGAAGCTGACCTCACACTGCAAAATGGCTGGAAGCTTGAAGTTGTTAGGATAAAATATTGTCTCAGAAATGCGCAATTACTACATAAAAACAAAAATTTTTACAAATAAAGATTTTACCGTGTTAACTCTTTAATCTCTTACATGTGAGTTTATTTCAAATTTTCCCCAAAAAAAGCTGCAGGATGTAACTTTTATTAAAAAAATTTTTTGGCTTTTTTATATATTTGTTCAAGCATATTATGAGACAAATAATCTGTGAAAGATCCATCTTCTCCACTTCCTCTCTGAGCTACTATTGAAGAAATGCACCAAAAACAACCAATCAGAGCCAGGAGGCGGGGCTTAGTGCTGCCAGTCATCCTCATGTACTCGCTGTTAAATGTGCTAATGGAAGAGAAAGAACTTGCCCTTACAAGAAAACTCTTTACCGCTGTTATTGGTTGTCATGCTAACCAGCCTTAGCATAGCAGGGCGCACGCATGATTGACAGCACCACGAAGACCAGTCACCTGACTGATTGGTTGTTGGAAACTCAGTTTTTTTCAAAATATCTGTCTGATAATCTACTGTCAAGACATCGTGACAGCTTAAAAAAATTTTTTTTAATAAAATTACTTATTGCAGATTTAAGTGACTGCTAACTCCCACCTGCAGCTGGCAGTACTTCCTTCTCCACTGCTGCCTCAGTCTTCTCGTTATAGTCCGTGACGGATACAGCAAGTTACAAAAGTCACATTTACCATCACACATAAGTACAAATATTTCTAAACTGTGATTTTAATGGCAAAAAAACCCCCACAAAAACAAAATCCAGGAGGACCTGATGAATGTGAGAAGATGTTCAAAACTCCCCATATTTCTAGTCCCTTTGGCTTTCTCCAGCTTCATGCTTCATGACTAATTTTACTCTGAAAGCTTGATAGAGTTTACTACTTAAGTGATGTTCGCCAGATGCACTCCAGCTCCCTGCTGCACTTCTCTGTTAGCACATTTCTCCCAAGTTTCTTTGTCAGGGACATTAATCAGGGCCATATTTACCAGGAAGCCACAAGTGTTTTCCTTCCTCAATTCTTAAGATAAAGTTCTGTTTCTCAAAATTAAGGTCATGGCATGAAAAAGAAAAAAAGATAACGCTCTTCCAAGTGTAACTATTTCCACATCAGGGTGTACTAAAAATGATCTAGTGCTCTCCATGATTTAACAGCCCATTCAACAGCAATAACTCTCGGTAGTTGTTTACTATCTGATTTTAGCAGCTTTGGAGCATTGCTTTACTTTCTTGAGGTTTTAAACTGCAAGGAATCCCATATCATCACATCTCCAGCACCATGCTTTGATTCTCAAGAGAAAACACAACTAGGTAAGTTGACAGAGAAATTGGCAGATGGCAGAAATTGGTATATTTTCAATTTGGTTGATGCTTATTAATGACTGGATGATTTCAGACTTGCTTTTTTTATTCATATGTTTTTTGATATTTCTGCATATGGAACAAAAGTGTTTACATATTCCAGGGTGTAAAAGTGTTGAGCATTAAACTTTACACCATTGACTTTAAGATGCATATTTTCAGGAACAAAGAGCACACACAGAACACCTCCAATAGTAAAACTGAGAAAATATATATACCTAAACACATGTGTGAAAAGAAAAAAAGAAAGAGAAAGAAGGAAAGCTGGGTGTGCAGGGGGAGGGGGTTACATTTCTACATTGAAGCAACAAACTCAATAAATAGTTGCCATTTAGAGTATAATTTGTTAAAGTTTCCAGTCTTTGTATATCTAATTTGTATATCTAATTTCAAAAAGGACATGACCTCATTTATCAACACTGTGCTGGATGGAGCTCTAGTTGATTTCCAGTTACAGAGAAGTGGCGCCTAGTGATCACAGAAGTAAAAGCTATCACTTCCAACTCTCTTGTGAAGTACTGACTATATTGCTCTGGGAGACCAAAGATACCAGTATGAGCTGAAGTGTCAATAGTTCTCGAAAGTAAATTTGCCAGAAATTTGTGAGGGCTGAGTAAGTGAAAACCATATGTGCAAGAGTGCAGGGTGAACTTCCACAGGTGGGCACATATAGAAGTTTTGTGAATGGCTGTCAGGGCAGTCTCCCACCAATGATCATCAATAACCAGCCCCAGTTCATGCTCCCAAGCTCTCTTAATGTTCGTAGTTAAAAAGACATCATATGATTGAATCGAGTTATAAATCTTTGAAATTAAAGACCTTTGCAGGGGGATAAGTTGTATAAGTTCACCCCATGGCTGCTCAGGTGAGGGAAGTTGGGAAATAAGGATTTTTCACAACCCTGATAGAAACCTGTCTTAGTGAAGGGGGAAGTGAGCCGAGTGTCAAAGACTCAACATAGACAGAAGGAAGCAATGGGATAAGTTTGGCTTGGAATGCTTTAAAAAAAATCAACTGGGAACCCATCGAGACCTGGAGCTTTTGATGTTTTGCATATTTTGTAAAGCAGCATTTAACTCCTGAACAGTCAGACCAGTTTCTAGGTGATCAATCCGTTCTGAGTGTAAAGGGGGAAACTGAAGCTCGTCTAGAAACGTATGCATATCAGTCAAATCCAATGGGAGTTCAGATTTATACAGGGACTCATAGAATGATGAAAAAACTGAATTAATAACCTGCATGTCCTCCTTCAGGTCCCCAGATCTGTGTTTAATATGGCATATTAAACGTAAAGCTGCTTGATGGCGCAATTGGTGAGCTACCAATCTGCTGGGCTTGTCACCATATTCATAGTACCTAACACAAGAATGAAGCAAAAGGCGCTCTGCCTCAGTTGTAATGAGATCCAACTCATTTGGTAAGACCAAGCGATGCTTTGAAATACTGTCAGAAGAGGCAGCTGCAAGCTGTTGGTCAACTATTTCCAACCTGGAAGTAAGCTTCTGAATGTTTGACATCCTCAATTTCCTCTCATGCGCAGAATATGAAATTATCTGACCACATGGTATGCCTTCAAAGAATCCCACAGGAGCGCCCTAGAGATTGGTTCAGAATCAGAAGATAATGTCAGTCATAAAGGCAATGAAATCCTCTATTGCATCCGTAATAAATATGTGAAATTTACCATCTGATAATAGTGAAGTGTTAAATCGCCATTGAGAGGGATAGCGAGGCCCAGGTGAAATCTGAAGATCGAGAAACAGGAGCGTAATCCAAAATGATGATTGGGTGATACGTAACATTTTATACATTAGGCATAAATTTAGCATCTACAAAGAATACTGCCTACTGTTTGGATTACGAGATCTCCAGGGGTCAACACAACCATTATTTAGCATGAAACTATGTAGGGTTCTAGCTATTGACGATTGGGCTAGGATAGGTTTAGAACGATCTGAGGATTAATAGTACAGTTCATGTCCCCTCCAAAAATTCTACCTTCAAAGGTGAAATTTCAAACAACTTGTTCATGAAACATGGATTGTCAAAATTAGGAGCATATACATTGACTAGCAGGGTGGGTACATGGAATAGCGGACCCAACACTTTCAGATATCTGCTGTCTGAGATGGTTTTGGTCAATGTGAATAGTACAGATTTACCTATTAAGATAACAACCCCTTTAGCCTTTGAATTAAAACTATAGAGTGGAGTACTTCTGCAATCCAAGGACACTTAAGTCTAAACTGGTCTTTATTTCTCATGTGGGTCTCCTGTAAAAAAGAAACAATGTCAGGTTACAAACGCTTTAAATGAGAAAACACCTTACTCCGCTTGACAGCATCCCCTAAACCTCAAATATTCCAGCTGATAAATCTTACATTTGAGCTGTTAGCCATGCGTTAACATTGATGAAGCAACCAGAATCCGCCCCCACGCACCAGGCACATGGATGGGAAAAAGGAAAGGACAAAAAACAGCAAAAGCAAAAAAAAAAACAACTGAACCGACACATCCCACATCCCTCATCCCTCCCCCAGATAGCACCTACCACTACCCCATCCCCAAACAACGGGATACCAGTTCAAACTCCAAATGGAGTCATGAGTCTAAAGACTAAACTTAAGATTTTGTACCCAACAGTCATCCTCGATTCACCCAACAGTTGGAGCTCCTGCAAACACATGTAACCCTCTTACGCCTAACCCTCTTGTGGCTCCAGCTGGCCTGGACCGAGCAATATGAGCGGTGTCTCTTTAAGTTGGCGTCTGACGTCGTTGAAGGCTGAATGGGCTTTTGCTGTCCGAATGGTAAAGTTAGGGAAGATGGAGATTGTGGAATCCCACACTTTTAACGCTGCTGGGCTCTGGCACGTTGTGAAATATAACGCAGTCCGCGTAATAATGTAAACAAGCTATAATGGGACGGGGCCGCTCACATTCACCCAATTAGGGGACAATTAATTTCACCTGCTGGAGGAGGTACTTCCTGTTTTAGTTCTGTGTTGGTTGTCTTCCAGCACATTCCTGTCACGTAAGTCTTGTTTTCGGTGTTGTTTTTATACAATGGAGGTTACTATGTTTTTGTAGAAAAGAGACTACGTGGCATAATCAATACAGTTAGAGTAAAGGTCTTTAATTTATAACTTTTAATATCTCAAAAATGAAAGCTGCACAGACAAACCGGCACAAACCTGCACAAACGAACTAGCCCACTTCGGTTTGTTTTGGAGCAAGATGGAGGGATGGTGAACGCTGGATGATCTAAAAAAAATAATTTTTAATATCTAAGAAACCAAAACTGCACAAACGAAATTTTTCACGGCACAAACGGAGCACTAACCATTCAGATTATTTGTTGGATTTTTTGACGTGGGTCAGCTTCACACAGCCTGGCCCGCAGAGATCGGTGCGCCCGGTCCACAGCCTCCTTCTCCAGGCCGAAGGCGTCTTTAAGCTGGGTGGAAATCGTGTCATAGTCCTATGATTTTACTGTTATCACGCCGAGATCTTGACTCCAAGTCCTCACATTTACTGTCAAGAGCGCCGAAAGCTTTTCCAAAGTGCTCTTGAGCGAGACCACATCAGTGCATGAAGACAGTCTGCGACAGTCGCCCTTAATGCACCCACCTCCGACCTGATAGCCGCAATGCTAGCACTTAGCTCGGTCTTCACGCAGTGCAGCTCCGACTTAAGCTGGGTCAGATTGTTAGTCAACGCCGCCTCCAATTCAGTCTTAAAAATGCCCACCATCTCTTCAGGAAGTGCATTGAGGAGTTCAACCTTAAAGTCCGGGGAATATACGTTCCGAGTAGGCGGGTCGCCGCGGCCACCGGTCTCACAAGACCTGGATGTGGGCGGAAGATCAGGCCTAGTCGCCGTAGTTGTGTTGTTGGTATTTTTGGGCTTTGGAGGGATCCTGAGCTGTATTAAAGTCGTTATAAAATTTAGAGGACAGGCAAAGTACACGAAAAAGCCCAAATTCACCTTATACTCTGATTAAAAACTATTTTCAGGAGCTCCCTCTAACACGTCTGACTCCATCAGTCACAAAACCAGAACGATCAGACGCTCTTTTTGATCCGCCTGTTGGAAAAGCTAATGCTAATTATGCCAACTGTTAACATTACAAGTGAACAATTTTGTCTTCGTAATATTGCTGCATTTCTGTTTTACTGTGATTTTGTTGTCACACGTGATGCCATCTTCTCCGTCTAGTTTCTTTTAGCTGAACAATTCAAACGGATCTCTATTCACAGCATTTGGTAGTAGATAAATCCAAAACCTCTCATTTACAACAATGATGGTGTTATGACTGTCTTATTCACACCTCATCAAATAAAGTGGTACCGCCTGATCACTTTTTTCCCCGATTGGTAGGAAAACCGGAGCACCCGGAGAAAACCTATAAGGGAGACCGGGTATGGTTGTAACACTTTTTGCTCCAGCAACTATAACTCACAGAATTTTTGAGCTAGAGTTTTCAAACTTTTATACAAAATACCCACATTTGTTTACTACAAATGGCACCAATTCAAACCTCTGCAAGAACATCACAGACCTCATGAGTTCATGTCAAATACATGGTGTTCCTTTGTAACACCTGCTGGGGTAAGTTGTAACAATTAGACAAAAGAAGCAAAACCAGGGGCCACACCATGTAATATGTTTATGAGGAATAGAAAATCAGAGAACATAGACACAAAATGATTTTCAATTTGTCTAGCACCTAGGCTGGTATTCAATACTTCTCTTGTCTCCAGTGATTAACCTGTCATACTTACCTG
>CAEGAF010088972.1:0-13400 GCA_903067075.1 Micropoecilia bifurca | reverse complement strand
GATTTTTACTAAAGACTTACGGTTTGAGTAAAAAAACATGTTTGACTATATTAGCAGCTAAAATTGATTAGATCATTCTTTTACAAAATGTCTGATTTCTGTTTTTCCACAACTTAAATAAAGGTTGTAAAACAGACACAAATGTTTAATACGTCAATCTGTCTAAAAAAAGACAATGCGGTACACGTCCAGGTTAAAGAATCCAGTGGAAAACAGGTTTCCACAACTTAAACACATAAAACATCAATTTCTGTCAAGTTGAAGCACGTGCGTCTCTTGTATGTTTAAATGTAGCAGATTACATTTAGTAATCATATTTATCTAGTTGTCCAGATCAAATTATGAGGAAATCTACATATTTTAATTTAGGACCGGAAAAAAACATTACAATAATGTATGTTCTCGAGCTGCAAAGTACTGCTGAGTTGGAGTTGTGCTCTTGTGAAAAGCCGTTAAAAAAGTAGACTGTGGCCTGTTTCAGATATTTAATTAGAAACATTTATGAGTAAGCAATGAGAATGAAACAACCTATAAAGCTGTGTTAGGATGATCCTAATCGTGTTTTCCCACTTGAGTGCATTATTCTATGACGCCTTGATATAATTTGGAAAGAAAAAACTTTTTAAAATTAGCCTGACCATTGTCTTCCTGCGCAGTTCCGCTCAATTCTCATCTCCCTTCAGGATCAACGACATACTGAGCAATCAGACAGCAGAAGGAAGAGTTGAGATCATAGTCTGCCTTTCTTTGTAGTTCACATGATAATTAATTTTGCAATCTTAGCTAATATACCTTTTACAATATTGGAAAATATTGTAAAAAATTTACCAAATAATCTGCTAAAGGTGTGTCTATCTTTTAGCTGTTAGCCTTCTGGTGCTCTGAGGACGTTGCTAACTTAGCTACAGACAGTGTGATATGACATTGCTCCACTACAGGTACAGAAACTTACTGAAAAATAATTCCGAAAAAAATCTAGCATTACAGCAGTAATGCTTTATTTGTCAATCAGCATCTTCAGTTCAGCCCTGTTACACACAACAAGCTGTCATTTAATTTTTCTGAGGAGTCAGGACAAGGAAGGGACACTTTAATTAAGTAAGGGACACCAGCTGAAGGTAGGTCCTGTACCCAGTCCCAGAATCTGTCAGGCATAGCAACATCAGATTGCCAAAATTAGATGGAACTTCTAATTAGAATAAAGTCTTAAAGCTTTCCTTCTTGCCTATTCAAAATACTTAGATGTCTTGTTTTTGATGTAATTGTAACTATCAGTTCCTAGGCTTCGATCATTTTACTAGGCATAAGGTTCACAGATGTAGATGTGTTATTGATTTTTGTTCTGTAGAGGAACTGGTGTTGAATAAAGACTAAAAATGTTTGATTCTGATTCTATAAAGTTGTGGTGTGGTTGAGGAAGAAAGGGGAAACAGAATGCTAACTCCAAAGCAATGAGACGTGACGCAGGCTGTGCTCTAGTCAACTTTAAACTATAGAACCATAAAGTACAACTACTCCTCAGTGACTGCTCTTACACTCTCCATGAAGGTCAGCATAGAGCAGAGTCTGGCTTCATGCTGTTTGGTTTTTCTTTGTGCATTTTGTCCCCCTGGCTTTAACGCCCGAACAATGTGTTGCTGTCAGTCCCACACTTAACAGCTGGAATGGAGTTGTGCCACTTGCAAATTTCCAGATACTTCCTATAATGTTTGGTCATCATTAAGACCAAACATTAAGAGGAATGTTTATCTTAATGAGGGACAGGTTAATGTTTGTCCCTTGAAATTCAGGACATGTTTCCAAAAGTTAAGATCTTTCTCACTGTTTGCATTTCCAAACTAATCTTAGCTTTTATGTTACTTTTGGGCTTCTTCCTCAGTGAGTGGCCTTCAGCCCGTCTAGGAAACGTGAGCCGGACCTTTGTCTTGGTCGCCAGTGGATTTGGACTCTGAGTTCTGCCATGATGCCAATTAGCCCCCAAAAATGTAACAAAAAATAACAACATAAGCAAAGGAATTTTGTAGAGGGGAACATATTTTTCACTGTTCTGTATTTTACATTTTGAATGTATTATAATTGAGAGGTTTTCGTTATCACATTTCCAAAGCAAACATACAGCAGTTAGGCTCATGCTAATTTGTTTTTCCCAGGTAGCTTTCTCAGTTTTGTGCCAGTGCCTTCAAGAATAACGTTTTCGCACATTGTGTTGCTTTATTATGAGGTTTAAAGGCAACCTGCCTCTAAAGAGACAGTAATTAACACACTGGGCGGTGCATGGCTGCATGTGAGGCTCCTGTTAAGATAAATCATTATCTCCCTGTGTTTATTCACAAAGATTTGGTCAAAACAGAGGAACTGTTATACAACTGAATATCATTAGCAGGCTTATAAATGAGATTAGGCTGTTGAAAGAAGCAAAGCATTACAATTTAAGGTCAGATAATGGTTTACACATGCAAATAAGCTTTCATCCTGTTTCATTGAATACATCCACACTTAGACACACACACACACACTTGTTTGAATGCTAATGCTCAAACAAATGAATGCAAATATATGTGCATTCTTTATCTTTTTCTCACACCTCCCTCCTGTTACATATACCTGCACTCAAGGTGCTCTCGCTTAACACCACGAACAAGTCTCAGGTCTGTGTTTGGCTCTCAGGATTCCTCCTCCATTTGTAATCATTATTAAGCGGCTTCCAACAAACGACGGCCAACAAGAAATGGTTGTGCATGCTAGTTTTTTTGGGATTTTTGGCAAGCAATTAAAAGCATCTCTACCTGTTTGTGCGATTTTTATCTGTACGCAAACACAAATGTAGGTGAGTGTGTGTGTGTGGTACTTCTTGCCATATCTGCTCACAGACAGACAGACAGACAATGTTGCATGTTTGCTTCGGAGTCGCAGCAGAAAGAGTTTCATTCCTGCTGGTGGAGGACGTGTCAAACGGCGGACAAGGAGAAGACCTGCCTGCGAGGCGTTGCTGTGCAACCGAGTGACAAATGTGGAGTCAAATGAGCTGAAGCACTTAGTGGGAAAACAACTTGAAGATGAAGTCTGCCTTAAATTGTGGCACAATCTGTTTTAGGAGGACCCTTTATTTCATAACCCGTCCCAAGTGACCTTTGAATCGGCAATACAAAAGATAATCTGCTGAGGAATTGAAACATTCTTCTGTTTACAGGGCTTTTTAAAGTAATCTTTAAGGTTTTAGACTCACTTTCAGCATTGATCTGTGTAAATTAATATTCTTGAATGTCAATAAAAAAATATTTTTGAAAGAAAATATAGGTTACCTTATTAGGTGTAGCTTTCCTAGGTAGAAAGTTGGCCTTTTAATGTCTTTCAATTACATTAAAGGTTTGCTGTTTTTTTTTAATGTCAACATTGCCTCAATTCTAAATGATAAATATGTAGGTTACAGTACATTTTCATACATATTACTAAGATTTTGATCCATATTTATTAGGTAGCATTAGATTTATCAGCTGTACACTCAGGATGTGAAATCTTTGTTCCACTACATCCTGAAGGGTCTCCATTGGAGACAGATCTGTTTGCTGTGGAAGCTGTTCTGACGATGATAGAGACCTGAAAACGATTACCAGACTGAAAACATGGTTTACTGATTCCACTAAAAACAAGAAGTGGACAAATTGAGTGTTTCACTAACCACCTGATTGATTTTATGGGAGTTCTTATCCTGGGTGAGTGAGAGGGTCCAGTTAGTGACAGCAGTAGGGAGGTCCTGTGGTGCACTTTCTTGGCACATGACATCAGTGAGAGAAGAGAATCCTCGACATGGCAAAGCTAAATGGTCTGGGTTTGGAACAAAAAGAGCTGAGGTGCACCAACAGGATGCTGTCTTGTTAAAGCATCAGCATTCTTGTTGGCTCTGCCAGAACAATATTTGATTTCAAAGTCAAATAATGCCAGCTGGGCAGCCCAATGCTGCTCTGTTGCTCCCAAATTGGCCTAAGCCAAATGACTCAATGGATTATTGTCATTAAAGACAACACATTTATGGCACAAAAGGTAATCCCAAAATTTTTCAATCTTAGGCCTTTTAAGTGCTAAAAACTCCAATTTCATGGAGCTATAATTCAGCATGTTGCATTCTGTTGGTCTTAAACCATGGCTTGCTTGAGCTATGGGCCTCACCTTGCCTTCTTGTTCTTTTTAGAGCACCTCCTCCAAACCACCATATCTTGCATCTACCTCCAAAATGAAGGGAAGTGAAAAATCTGCATAACCCATTACTGGTGCAGTTGTCAATCTGGTTTTCAGTTCGTCAAAACTACGTTGACAGTCCCCTTTCCAACCATGTATGATGCTCTGGTCCCTCTGCTTCCTTGACCTGGTGCCCCCTAACTCTGCAACCAACCTGTGAAGAAGGGCAGCTAGCTTTGCAAAGCCTTCCACAAAGTGGTGATAATAGCTAGCAAACCCTAGAAATGATCGCAGCCCAGAAGCTGTGGTGGGGGGCTGCCAGTTGGCAACTACATCCGTCTTACTGGGGTCAGTTGCAACACCCTCCACAGAGACGACATGCCCCAGACAACACACATTTATTTAACTTTACTTTGAGGCCTTCGCCTTGAAGCCGACTCAAAACCACCTCCAATCTCTCCAGGTGTTGTTGGATTGTGGAGGAAAAAACAACAATGTCATTCAGGTACAACAGAAGACTTTTACACTGCTGATCACCAAAGAGCCGCTGCATCAACCTTTGGAAGGTTCTGGGTGCATTACAGAGACTAAAGGGCATACGAGTCCATTCAAAGAGGCCAAATGTAGTGCAAAATGCAGTTTTAGGTTTGTCTGCCTCCGATACTGGCACCTGGTTATATCCACTGACCAAAGCCAACGTGGAAAACCAGCATGCCCCACCTAATGCATCCAGGGACTCCTCTATATGAAGAAGGGGAAAGGCATCTTTTCTGGTTTTAGCATTCAAGTGCCTATAATCAACACACATGCGCAAAGTCACATTCTACTTTTTAACCAGCACAATAGGACTAGCATATGGGTTGCTGCTTTCCTTAATTACTTGTGCCTCCAGCAATTTGTGAATATGTTCTTTAGCCACCTCATACTCAAAAGGAGGTATGCACCTATAACGTTGTTTAACTGGTGTGTCATCCAAAAGAGGGATATCATGGGTGACTAAATTAGTACACCCCAAATCTCCATCATGTGCAGAAAAGACTGAGCAATAACCCTTAAGTAAAGCTCTTACCTGATCCTGTTCCTCAGCTGACAGTCCAGTCACATCCAATGCATCTATTTGCTCGTGGACTGAAGGAGCAACAATTTTCTCTCCCACAGAGGTAATTTCTGATGTTACCGTTTGAACACCTGCAGGTAAGCTGACAACACGAACAGAACACATTGTACCAATTCAGGTAAGGGGGTGTTTAATGGACTCTGGAGCCATGGAAACAGCAGGTGCGTTAAACAAAGTTGAACCATGATGTTTAAAAAGCTCACCATAACAGCGACTAATCACATTCATCCCCAAAACACCGGGAGCCGATGATGATACACCACCAGGGGGATCTTTGACCACCAATACCCCACACTGATGAACCATCTTACCACAAAGTTCAATATCCAACTCTAAATAGCCTATGTAGGAAATGGAAAGGCTATTGGCAGCTCTAAGCTGAAGCCAATGACAGGACTGCAGTTTCTCCTGACCCCACAACTCAAAATGTTGAGTAAAAAAGCTCTCAGTAACTCTAGACACCATAGAACCAGTGCCAACCAAACAAGGAACGTTGACTCCACCCATGCTTACAGCCAAGTGTGGACACTATGACACCAGATTTGAACCTTCCTGAAAAACCCCACCCCTGGAGCCAAGAACTACTCCACCCGAATCGTGGCTCAGCGACTCGGTGGGAAATAGTTTTCCGTCGCCTGAGGATCACCTCAGAGGCCCGTACCGGAACCCGAATCCCATCACAATCCCTAGCAAAATGGCCAGCTTTCTGGCAATGCCTACAGATAATGGAGTCTCGAGAACGGCCCTGCTGGCTGGCTGGGTTTTTGCAAGCGAGCCATACTCTGGGTAAGTTGATCAAGCTGCGACTGCTGCTGCTGCAACATGTTCCTCAGTTGGCTCAGTTCAGAGGTGTGGTGTGAACTAATCGACCTTGAGGGCAGCTCTGCACGCCATACTGCAAACCAAATGCTAGAGGGGCAGAAGGTTTTAAATTGAGTACACTACTCGGTCGCACCTCACGCTCCCAGCGAAGTGCCTCTGCCCTAACCTCAAGCAAGGGGCCCGTTGACTTTCCACACACAAACTGCTTTAACTCACGACGAAGAGTCCCATCAGTCAGATGCTTGACAAATTGATCACGCAGCAATGACTCTGCATTTTGAAAATCTCTAGATGTACGGGATTTTACAGCCTCCACAAGACTCAGTAGAGCCAGCAAAAACTCCTGCAGTGTTTCACCATCCCGCTGATGGCGAGAGAAAAATGCTTCCTGTAGTGCCACAAAGGATTAATAACACCCATACAATTCTTTTAAGATGGCTATAATTTTGGTGGGATCTTCACACTCTGTGGTAGGTCAAAACTTTATTTCATCGCGCACCTCTCCCTCCAAATGATTAAATAAAAAGAAGCCCTGATCAGCTGTGGACAGATGACTTACCCTTATGCAGGCCTGTACTTCCTCAAGCCACTCAGTCAACCCAATTCCTCCCTTCCCTCTAAACATGGGACATTTTCTATCACATGGCTCAAAAACAAACCTCCCCGTTGTAGAAGGCCTTGCATCAGAAGTTGACCCGGCTGTAGATTGTGCAGCACTAGGCCCAGGCTTGGCTGCCGCCTGTTCCTGGCATAACTTCTCATTTTCAGCTCTCAACTGAACAATTAAGCCTTTCAGGTCCTGCATTTCTGCCTCCATAACTGAACCATGGCACATAAAGGGGTGCTACAATTATGCCAGACTCCCAACAGAGGAAGAAACAAAAAAAAAAAAAAAAAAAAGTTAAAATTCCACCACTTAACCAGCTGCTGCTTTGCCTGAAAAGAAAAACCTATTTAAAAACAGATTATTAAAAAAAAAAAAAAAAAAAAAAAAAAAAACGCTTGAAACAGTCTCTGCTTAAATTTACAAAAACATCTTGCCAACAACGCCAAATGTGGCATTCGGCTTTTATATTGAGCGGCCTCTGGCGCAATTGGCTCACTTGCAATCACCCTGCCAACAGGTGCAGCCTCCACCTTCTTCCTGCCATACAAGGTTAATAATCATTTCTCTAATCAGTTTAGATGTCTGGAGGATAAATAGCAAAATGATTGTAAAGTCACATGAGAAAATTATTAGAGAGTACAGTTCAGTTTATAGTTATTTGAAATGTAATTTGATATGCATGTGTATCTGCTATGGAGTTGGACTCCAGTTTCTTCAGACATCTGTAGTTTTGTTGTCTTCGGTATCAGTCCTTGCCCAAATGTTAACAGTCCAAAAAACTCGGAGGACGATTCAGAAATATCTCATTACATAGAAATATTGCAGTGGTACCCAGGCTAGAGTCTGAAATATGTCCTGCCATTCTCCATGAAACTGCTTTAAAATGGGTCAGTTACTGACCAATAAAAACCAGATGCTGGTGGTCACATCTCTTGGTAATTACATTTTGGATCTCAGTGTGACAGCCTGCATAAACCAAAAAATAATGTCTCAATTATTATTAGCTGAATTCTGGAAGTAGGTCAAGCTGCCTTCAGTTGTAGCCAATTATTTAGCATGTGAAATGAATAAAATATTCATTTTCTGCTGACAGAACATCTGAATAGCATAGCATGAAATCAAGTAAAGTTGTTAATGGATCACTGTCGTGACACTAACACAGCTAACATAATATGTCACACTAAAAAGTAGGCCTACCTTTTGATAAAAACAACCTTTAACCAGGAATTAAACATTTTTGAGCCCATATTTGTGTATATTTTTTATATTTGGTCTAATGTAACATTGTGATCCTAAATGTCATGTTTTCAATAGCTCTAAGCAGAAAATTGTTGTAATTAATATAAATAAAAACCTGCAGGCATTAGTTCATGTGTAATTAATCTATATAATGTGTTTCTTTTAGTGAATTAAGTTACTGTATTTTCCTGACTATAAGTTGCTCCGGAGTACAAGTCGCACCATCCATAAAATGCATAATAAAGAAGGAAAAAACATATAAGTCCCACTGGAGTACAAGTCACATTTTTGGCTGAAATTTATTTGATAAAATCCAACAGCAAGAACAGACATGTCATCTTGAAAGGCAATTTAAAATAAAAATACAATAGAGGCATCAACAGACTGAATAATTGTATGGTATGCTTACGTTACATGACACAACTGAGAATGTGCCTGGTATGTTAACATAACATATTAAGAGTAATTCAGATAACTATAGCATAAATAACATGCTAAGAAGTTAACCAAACCATCTGTGTCACTCCAAATAACTAAATTCCTATGAAATCCTCATCCTCTGCGTCACTTTTAAACAACTCTGCTAACTCCGGAGATAGAAGATGCGGCACTTCCTCTTCTTTGTCGCTTTTTGCCTGCGATTGCTTTTCTTCATTTCAGTAAGAGTAACCTCTGCTTTTCGCCAGTCCCTTACAAGTTTCTCGCTAACTCTAAACTTTCTTTTGGCTGCTCAATTACCGTTTTCGGTTGTATATTTTACTACTTGCAGCTTGTAATTGTCATGATTTGCGGTGTAGATGAGGTGAGAGGAGACGCAGGCAGGCCAGGATGAAGTGAAGAAAGTGATGATTTTAATGGTAATCCAAAACAACAGAGGCAGCACAGGGAAACAGACGACACAAGGAAACACGATGTTACACGACAAGAATCCGACGAAGAACACAGAAGGATCCAGGTTGGTGGTGAAAATGATAGTTTAATGATGAAAATGAGCTCAAACAGTCCAAACCAGGCAGAGAACTAGCACCCAGCTAAATACCGGTAGCTACTGGAAGACAGGACTGCAAACGAGAGCAGACACTACCAGGACTTTACAGTTCTACTGGCGTGAAAAACAACTGACACACAGACGTAAGACAAACTTAGACGAGGACCTGAAGAGGAACACAGACAACAGATGAGACTAAATACACACGGGGTAATCAGGGGAACGAGACACAGCTGGGAGACAATCAACGGGGTAGACGCAGAGACAGAGACTCACAGGGAACAGGATAATACAGAAAACTCAAAAATAAACATACAGAAGCACAGATCGTGACAGTAATTGCAGAAAATCTTTTTCTTTTTGGTACCATTTTTGTTAAGCTCTGTTGTTTTTAAAAGTTACCGCCAATTTTGAAATTATCAACACAGGCATAGAGTGCCCTCTTGCCGTTTAGTGTGAAAATAACATGTGAAATAATATACCGGCAATAATGTGTTAATAATTTCACACATAAGTCGCTCCACAGTATAAGTCGCACCCCCAGTTGCACCTATGAAAAAAAAACGCAACTTAAAGTCCGGAAAATACAGTACTAATATAAGTAGCTATAGTTTCACTACTCATTGTTTCATATTTATCAGAAGTAAACTCTAAGTATCTTTCCAAGAGCAATTATTATTGCAAACTGTAAAGAAATACTGGGGTATGTTTTTCTAAATTAAAATTGTCAAATATGATGCATATTTTAAGCTTTTTTTCTCTACCAAGCTGTAGATCAATTAGTCAATTAGATCAATTCCAACCTTGGATCAATTAGTGGAACAAAATAGAGCTACCAAATTACCCACTAGCACTAAATGCCATGGCAAAAACACAATAAAGGAAGAGCTATATGCCGCTGAGTGAGAAATGCTTCTTTCTCGTTTCATTTAGCAAATGCAGAACAATATAAATGCCTGAGAACTGGGTGGGAGAAAATTATGCTCATTCCTCATCTAGACAGAAGGTAAAAAAAAAATGAAAAAGGAAAATTTCATGTTATGTGAAAACCCTAAATTCTAAAAAATTGCGGAATCCACTGAAACAGAATCTAGACAAAAAGCATAAGAAAGCCTATGTATATCCACCCATTTGTACAAATAGAAAATCTGTCACAGGACTGGAACTCAGTGTAGTTAGGCAACTACTTGCTAAAGTTCAAGTTAAGCATCAGAGCATTTGCAAGACACACAACCATTTGCTAGGTTTGCAAAAAAGAGTCAGATACAAAACATTTCCAGTGAGCAGTATTTAGTTAAGTTAGTTTCATTCCACTTACGAAGCAAATTTGGAAGTGTTCAGTCAACTCTTACAGAGTTGAATTCAACACTTTGAAAGTGTCTATATTAGTCCACTCTGGATGGTATATAAATTACACTTTTGAAAGTGTTATTTGTGATACAGTTGAATCAACACTCGCAGTCAGGGGTAGTTGAAATTAAATACATATCAGTTTTGACTTACCCAACACTATTTTGTCAAAGGTTAACACTATGAACGTGTTAATCTAACACATCCATCCATTTTCTGTGCACCCTTGTCCCTTGGTGGGGTCGGGGGATTGCTGGCGTTCCGGGCGGGGGGTGGGGTCACCCTGGGCAGGTTGCCAGGCTGTCGCAGGGCAACACAGAGACACAGGACAAACAACCATGGACACACACTCTCTTTCACCTAGGGAGAATTTAGAGAGACCAATTAACCTGACAGTCATGTTTTTGGACAGTGGTAGGAAAGCAGAATACCTGGAGAAAACCCATGCATGCCCAGGGAGAGCATGCAGGCTCCATGGGGGGGGACCCCAGGCTGGGAATTGAGCCCAGGACCTTCTTGCTGCAAGGCAATGGCTCTCTGCAGCCCTAATTTAACACAGAAAGTGTAAAGTATGTCAACATAGAAATCAGTTAAAATACTACTGCCAGGGTGAGCTGTGATGGAGCAGGGGTTAAGCAAATCCCACATATGGAGCCTCTAGTTTTCCATACGGCTGTCGTGGGTTCACTTCCAAAGTCTTCCCCTTCTCTCATTAACCACTTTTTTTCCCCAATGTACTACCAAATAAAAGCCATTAGAGCAATTAAAACCTTATTCCCCCAGGAAAAAAAAACCCAAATTAGTTTTAAAGGACATTAGATGCCACTTGAATCTTAAAAACCACTAGCACCAGTTGCTGTATATAATTTACTTTTATTTCAAAACATCAAACAGCACTGACAGCAATATAAAACAAAGGTCATTCATTCATGGTGCTTTGCACTGAAGGTGAAGTGTTCTTTGAAAGTTCATTGAAAGCAGCCGTGGATGGTCTTGTGATCACTGATGAAGTGTTTTTAGTGCTGCTCTTGTTTTCACCAACATGCAGGATGAAGGGCTGTCCTGGTTCCACACCAAAGACGAAGGCTTCAACACTGGCTCCCATCCTTGGCAAAATGCCAAGACAAATAATAAAAAATTAACTATATAGAGCACAGCTTCAAATAGCAAACAAAGCCAATAAGAAAGTGCTTCTACAAAGACCTAGCATCATTAGAGTAACACATATCTGACAACATGGTCCACAATTTGACATGAGCTGTTTTGGCATTTTTCTTGTGGTCCCTAGATGTAGGAAGAAGAACATGAACCAACAGAAGAATTCCTGTTTTGTCCGAACTGGAAGAAAAAATAGGAAATATAGCAGAAACATTAGGATAATAAATAAATATTTTAAAAAGAAGTGTGAGCAAAACTAATCAGACCCACCTGTGTGTCACCATCGCATTACATATAAATTACTCTGCCCATCCGGTTTACAAGACAAAGCATAAAAAAGTCAGAAATAATTACTAAATAAATTAGAATAGTCAGCTTATAGAAATTTTTTTGGACAGCATTAAAGGTTGTACCAACCTGTCTGAAGAAATGTGTTGAAGTCATCATAACAGGCTTCAGTCACCAACATGACACACTGACAAAGAAAAAACATTTTGGCAGTTTTTAGATATGCCACAAGTACAAAACACTAGAGTTAAATGGCTCAGTTACCTCCTCATTGTGTAGCTATGTTCTCCAGAGTGCTGCTAATCACATAATTATTCTATTCAGGTGTGGTGCAGCAGCAGCACATCTAAATGTTGCAGGACAGTGGCCCTCCAGGACTGGAGTTTGACACCTGTGGCTTAGATTAGCGGTTCTCAACGACAGACTGGCGACCTGTCCAGGGTGACCCCGCCTCTCGCCCAGAACGCCAGCTGGAGATAGACACCAACACCCTCAGTCCCCATTAAAGGACAAGGGTGTAAGAAGATGGATGGATGGACATTTATTTCTTCAATATTATTTTTCATGTCAGTGTTATTGTCATGGTGGTGTTCAGTGACTCCATGACATTTTCAATTTGACCCATTAGGATTTGATTAAGAACCAGATTTGTTCTTTGTAATTTCTGTCCAGTAAAACTATTAATCTATAATCAATAGACAGGTCTATATAAAGATATAATCCATGTTTCTATCTACTTAGAACCTTCTTAAGATTCAATAATGCAAAATGCAAATTCTTACAGTTTTTTAACTGGTCTTAAGATTTTGATCAAGAGTGTACATCCAAACTAATTGGACTACTTCTGAGTTATTATCACGGGATAAAGTCATCTAACATTTTTGATTGTGTCTCTTTTGAGCTGATCTGAATGGTTTAAAGGGCCGTTTTGTGCAATTCCATCTCGGTCTTACACAAACAGACGTGCAGTGAATAAATCAATTTTCATTGATTTTTTCTAACACTGGTTTTGTACCAAACAAGGTTTTGTACCAAATATTTAATAATAAACATGTTTTCACTGATTATCTTTAAATGTGTTTTTGAAATTTTAAATTGACATTTGTGACTGTATACAAAATAGACCAGCAAATATTGCAGTTCATATATTGCAAAGGAATGCAAATGTTTTGCAAGGTAACGCCAAAGAAAAAAAAATCCCCATCTTCCCTAGGCAGCTCTGTACATTTGCGCCATCTCCTAATGTGTGTGTGTGTGTGTGTGTGTGTGTGTGTGTGTGTGTGTGTGTTTTCTTTTTGTTTGTCTGTTTTTCATGTAATTATTGACACCTTTGAGGGTTCCCTGGTGTGGTGGGCACAGCCAGCCCAAGCTAGTGACGCACCGTGGCTAGCTTGGGCTGGCTGTGTAGAGCTGGTGCTGCAGCAGAGTTTTGTTAAGGAAAAAAAACTAAAGAAACTAGAAAAATAGCTGTTGCTGCGAAACAGCCGTGAGAATGCATATTAGCAAAATGTGTGCTGCAGAAATGCAAGAAAAAGTAGAGAGAAGCATAAGAAGTGAAGGAAAGCAGAAGAAATTGAAAAAGTTTAAACAGTGGAACAGTAAAAACAAGAAAAAGTAGAGAGAAGCATAAGAAGTGAAGGAAAGCAGAAGAAATG
>CAEGAF010088962.1:0-24180 GCA_903067075.1 Micropoecilia bifurca | reverse complement strand
TATATAGACATTTTTTACATTTATACTTAATTTTCTTATGCTTACTCAAGTGTTTGCATAGTAATCCATGCCTTCCTGTTTTCATCGGGTAAAAATATGACACGCTGTGTTCTTGTCACTCCTCAAAATGGTAAAGACAAGAGGACATGTCAAATACGGAGTACGAACAGACTTTTTTTGCAAATATATAAATAAAATTAATATCAGTGATAAGCTCAAACTGATTATGTTTCAAACCCAAAACATCTTAGTGTGGATGTGATTGATACTTTTGCAGTTTGAAACATTTTGCCAGTTTCATGTGAGCATCAGTAAAAGCTCTGCTTGTGTTTCAAAACAAAACCGAAATGCTATTTCGCTGTAGATCTGAACTATTAATGCAGCTGCTGTACATGCCTATTTTTGATAATTGATAAGTAAAATTCTTAGAACAGTATTTGTTTTTGCGATGCTCTGACAGTGTAAAGTTATAAAATTATAGAAAGACTGTGAGGAGTATAGAAAGATTAAAAAATATCTAAAGTGACCCTGAGAACTGTTGTGGGAGGGAGGGGTCACAAAGTCTCCATAGCAACCACTCTTTTTAGGGAATCACATCTTTACCAGAGTTGCCAATAACTGGGAATATGCTCCCTTCATGTAACAATTTACAGCACAGCCATGATGCATGATAGCCAACACATGTTTGTGTGTTAAACAGCATATGAATATGCTGTTTAACACAGCATATTCAGTCGTACGCCTCTACTCATGGAAGAGGCGTACGACTGGGGCCTTAACACATTTGACCACACACTCTTGTTTTCATCAGTATATAGAACTTCAATTACAGTAGATTAAACTAAGACAGAAAAAACTAGAGAAGCATTAACAACCTGGCTTGTAGATCATTTCCTTGCCTGATCAGAAGGTCCGAAGAGCCAAAATGCAACATTCTCTGAGAAGTAAATTGTACCTTACAGAGTGCTAAGTAGTTGTGATTAAAACTATTTTTAGTGTAGATGTGGCTCACGAGTGAAGGAGGCTGAAAGTTAGCCACTTTCGTAACAGTAAGGTATTTATGATGAAGCACAAAAGCTGTTAGAAGAGTTTGTTGAAACATATCTACGGTTCTACCAGGCAGCGAGAGACAACCGGAAGGATAAACGGAGTACTGCAAAGTTCTGTTTAATCCCTATTAGCTCTAAAATTCAGCTCTTCCCAGTACACCCATTTGTAAACGTTGGGAGCCTTAGAGTGGAGATCAACATTCTCTACGAAATGCATGCGAAGGCTGTAATATTTACAGTTTTTAGAATGTAGCTACTACCCAAAATATACTTCTAACCCAAACACAAAACCAAAGAAACACCAAATACCAATGAAAGTCCTGCTTTGAGTGTTTAAAGTATTTTTAGTTTATCTGATGGTGAAAATATAAAAAAAATATATTATTATTGAACACTGGAAAAGTAAATACATTTTGGGCAGCTGGCTCTGTAGCTCACCCATCTGACTTCTTGAATGTCCTCCACTTTGGGCAGCATGATGGTTGGAGGAAGAACCTCTGCTTGAAGAACCACTTTCAGGTCAGCCTCAGCAAGGCCACTGGAAACCGAATTTACCCTCACACACTTCTCAGTCCGGCCCAAGTCCAGCTCTCCCAACATCTGAGCGATGGTCTCTCTGGCTTCAGCCTACCAAACAGAGACATACAAGACACACACACACACACACACACACACACACACACACACACACACACACACACACACACACACACACACACACACACACCAATTATGATTATTTTAGGAACCTCTTAACTCTATTCCAGGTTGAAATTAACGCAAAACGCGCTCAATCATTTTAACTGTGTGAAGTTATTACCTTCACTGTTGAGGAGTTGAGGTTATTTTAATGATAGCTTGCGTATTTCAGCAGCCGCTTGACATTCAAAACAATAATCATTTATATTCATCAAATTATAATTGAAAAACACGACAGGAATGCAATCAAAGTCAAATGTTCTTAATAGAGACGTAGCTGTTTAAATTACGTTGAGCACAAGCACAGAAATAATAATAAATGAGTGATCAAAGAGTTTATACATCAATTTGGCGTAAGTAACACACGATGAAGCATGTAAGGACCCCCACTGTGAAAAAGAAAAAGTTTTTCTTTCCTTCTCACCATATCTATACAGTCTTAAGAGTGGGCGACATGAGAAAATATGCAGTCAGCTGATTGGCTGAACATTTCCATTTATGAATCAAAAGAGTTATTATTCTGGAAAGATTGGCTGAAATACATTTTGCATTTCCTGATTTAAAAAACCCCCTAAATGTCAGAGAAACATTCTGTGCAATAATTGCTTATAATATATCTGACTGTGTGAATAAATCTTATGACACTACAGCAAACATAGCATAAAAATGAATAAAGTAATGAAGTTCTGCAATAAACGACTTAGTTTACACTTTGCAATGTTTACGTCTAAATGTAAAATAAATGCAGATCAAATGAGTCATGCATCTACAACACAGCAACATTCAACATTCAGTCTTGCTGTACCAAAATGAAGATTTTTGCATCAGTTGTGAAGGCAACATTTAAACATATGCAAAATAACCAATTGTATATTTCTAACTGATCGAAGCTGTTTTCAAGATAAACTTCAGTTCCTTTAGTCTCATAGTAGCTCTCAACACTGTCAGGAAATACAGAAGTATTCTCTTGTCCATAAAAACAAATGTGTTTTGAAAAGAATAGATCTGAAAGTATCTATCAAATGTACAGAAAATAAAATTCTGCTGAGAAGTTCACAAACACTGATAATCATGAATCCCAGAATACCCGTCACCGTCGACAATGAGCTGTGGTTTTCCATCTCCAGGTTACAGAGAGAGTGCCGACCGAGAAAGAAGCACCTGCTCCAAATTCAACATTCAAACTTTCAAGCTCCAACTGTATACACAGCTGCCAATATGGACAAACTAAATCCCATCTGGAGAACAGTTTTATGCTCAGATGAAGCAAATCACTTTAAGGTATGAGCTAAATACCATTTTGAAATATTAATGATTTGTAAAAAGCAGTGAGGAGGGTAGAAGTCAACGAGACACTGCTACACATTGCACAAGATGGAGAGACTAATACAATATGTTTTAAGTTAAATTAAAAGGTATTTTGAGGAAAACTGAATACAGTCAAGGGTTGCAATCAGACAGTGGCCACAAACATGCATATTAAATGGTTCTGGAAGGAATGAAGCGTGTAAATATTCTAAAGTTCAACCCAATTGAAGATTTTGAATCTTGCTTAAAAGTGTTAAAATTTAGAATGTGACTGGTTTCTCTGGAGCTTGCAGAAGGAAAATTAGTCAAATATAGGAGTGAATGTGTAAATTTGAGACTGGATGCATAAATATGACCCTGTGTGAATCTTAGAAAACCCACAACAGGTTCTAAAATTCTACTTTGAAGGACAAAAAAAGCATTTCACTGCAGCTGCTGCTGAATTTTGTATTTTAATTTTGGTCCACCTCATATGTACCATTAGCGTATAGTGACTCAGGGTTGGAGCCGTGTGGTGATTGGCTGTTCAACAGCTGGATTACTCAATTCTAAGACTTTAGCTACTACTTCCATTCACTCTTGATGCGTTTCAAACAATTACTAAATGGGTGGTTAAAAGGAAGCTGTTCTAGTAACAATTTCTCTCTTGCTCTCGGTGAAGACGGACGCTTTTTTCCTCTGCTCCCTCCCTGCCCATGCCTGCCCTGTTTGCTGTCTTTTCTATATTTTTTTAGCCTTTCTTTGCACATCATCCAAATCTACAAATTTTGGATCTGGTCAACCGATCTCTCAATGTAATGGATCAAATTTTCGACGAGAAGTCTCTTGTCCCGGCGGAATTCACCCTGGATTTATTCATGATAACAGGATTTCTGCTGTTTGGAGCGTGTGGATTCCTGGCTTATCGACAAATTTCTGACAGACTTGGCTGAACTGGCAAACACTCAGACTGTTGGTGTGGACAGTGATGAGGACACTAAAATTCACTAACGGGATGGAATCGATCTTGGAGAAGTTGCTAGTTTCGGCTCAGTGGCAAGACCAAATTAATATGGATGATTGGGAATTGAGATGCATCGGAGAGACTTTATTAAAGATTGAAATTTATAATCTTCCCGAATTAAGACATTCTGTTTCTGAATTGGCTTTTCCTGTGTGGCCTTGGAAGGGCTGCATATTTCCAATCTATTTGAGGATATGTAAACACAACACTCTTCCCTCTTGGGAGCGCTCATACCCACAGAAGCTGTGGGTATGAGCGCTCCCAAGAACATTCCTCGATAAACACCTTGATCAGACTTTACCAGGAGGCTGAGCAACGTAGTTCCATGGCCCTTTGATGTCACCACCTTCACTCGTGTCTTTGTTTTGCACATTGTTGTCTGAATGTTGCTATCTGCCCTAATTTGTCCTTTCCTCTTTTTTGTTAGAAACAGTGGAGTACACCCTATTTAACCCAGTACATTCTTATTTTAGTTCATTAGTAATATCAGAAATTGTGGAGTATGCACTATTTAGATCAATATATCTAAATAGTGGAATCCAATTGTGATTCCATTCCCAGAAATGGAATCAGAATTAGAATAGCTACACATTTGGAATCCAGAAATACTTAACAGGAACCGTCACTGCTTAGTTTATATTACTTTATATTACAACTGGAAAGAAAAGTTGCAAGATGGTATACACCTTTAAGGGTTTGTCGATTTTAAATGGAGGCAATGGTTTAAAAATATATACTTATATGTCTCATATTAATGTTGAAATCAAACACAACACAATAATATCTGAGACTACCCCAAAGAAACTGATAACTTATGCATGTATGGAACTATAGCTGTGCTAACATCTCCCTGAGCAATATTTACTTATCATTGACTGTGTGATATGAACCTTCACTGTTTACCCTTTTCTTTATTTGCAATACTTTTATCTGCCTTAGTTCTGTTTTTAAATCCTACTCTTGCATTTATCCATTTGCACCAACAGTGGTTTCCCAGTTCTGTAAGAACATTTTAATAATACCCATAAGCTGAGACTAAAATGCAAATATATATTAGGAAAAAAGACAAAATACCGGATGCAGTCTCATGTTGTTTTTCTGAGAGTCAAAACACCATGAGGGTGCAAAAAAAAAAAAATGAAAGGAAGCCTACACACCCAATTTCTATCAGCAACCAAGTGGCACAAGCAGCTTTACTCAAACCAGATGTTGCAGCTGCAGGAATTAAGAGAAAACATAATGGAGTGAAGAGAAAAAGTCCAGCTATGGGAGAGGAAAGAGCTTCTGTGGGAAAAATGTGGTCTGAGTTAAGAAGTTTGAGGAAACAGTGGCTTGAAAGTTGTCAACTCACATTAGAGACTATACTCTGATATTTTTGCATTATATACATGTCTGTATAAATACAATACATTATATTATATATGTGTGTGTATATATATATAAATATATATATATATATATATGTGTGTGTGTGTGTGTGTGTGTGTGTGTGCGTGTGTTTGTTTGTGTGTGTGTATAATTAAATCATTGAGAAACCATTTTTGTGTGTTTGTTTTGCATCAGTGCAGAATATAGTAACTGTGTTTTGATTGGTGGACTGACCATTTATGTAATGCAAGTGTTGGCAGCACAGGAGAAAATACATGGAGAGAAGCAGCATGGAGGGACTGCAGTTCACAGCCTCTTGTAAAAACCTCAGAGAATGAAAGTAAACTTGACTTCAGTTTTATCTGAGCATTGGGGAAGCTGTCAGGAGTCACAGGACTGAACAGTTTATGCTCTGATCTCCTGGAATGCAGAACTATACTTGATATTCTGAACGCTCCTCCAGTATCAATAAAATCCAGTATCAAACTACATATCAAAGATTTAGCCAGACTTCACAGGGGTCACGAGGCGGCTGAACTGCTCCGTGTCGTCTACGCCTCCCTTTTTCCATCGCTGAATTAGACGAGAGGGATCGTCACACCGTATGATGAGTATGCTGTGATCTTTGACTTTTACGCAAGCCCTTCTCTCTCCTTCTTTGTCTGGCTGCTGGCCTCAGGACCTGCAACTGTACAGAGGTAACTTAAAACGGATGGGGCGATTTATGAAGCCCTTAAATCACTAATCATAAACCTGCTACTTGGTGGATGAAATTCTGTCTGTCCCTCCGCTCTTCGTGGCAAAAGGGGGGGAAACCGATCTGTGAGAACTACAGACCGCTCTGTGTGCCCAAAGTCACAGAGATCCTTAGCCAAACAAGATAAACAGAGGACCAGATGAGATCAATAAACAGGGTTTATACTATTCACAGATCAAATGAGACAGTAGTAACGCAAGCTGCCACTTCAAAAAGGGAGCCTCTGTGAATATTTTCTTTCTTGTTTCATGTAAAGTGAGACTCATCATATGGATAGCCTCTTGAACTTCTCTCAATTGCTGAATCTATGATACCAGAAACGGGCAGGTGATGATGCACTATCCTTCCCTTCATCTGCCTTTCTGCCTAAAGAAAGAGATTATTCTGCCAGATACCTTGACCCCGGAGGTATCCTGTACTCCAAGCTTGAATAAAGCCCTTTGAAAGCAAGATATTTTACATTAATGGACAGCCATCCAACAAGTTGCTTCAAAGTTCCCTCCGCAATCGCCTGGTCTCCCACGGAGAGCTCCACCTCAACGTCAGCTCCGTCTACCCTTTGATTCCCTCCATCATCCCCATCATTACGGGCTGACACACACACACAAGCGAGCGAGCGAGCGAGCAGACAGCCAGGCGGACGGGGCCGCGGAACGCGTAGACGCACACGAGAAGCTTTTCAAGTGCAGAAGAGCTGACCTTCCAGGAGAGCGAGGGCAGCTTCTTAACACGCAGCCTGAGCCTTGACGCTCAGGTTCCTACGGAGTGCTGTGTATATGTGACACAGCATGGCTGCTGCCTTGTAGACACCACATCAGACCGGAACGTCCAAACTGATGTGTGTACAGTCCACAGCAGGACCGGCTTCCTCTTCAACATCAGATCATGGATGTCTCGCCCTCCTGTCAAGCTGCTTGAAACAAGCGTTGCCTATGGAGAGCCTATGTGTGCAAGTTCGCTTAGTTGACACGTTGAATTTAAATCATTTCTCCTTGCAGCCAGAAGTGCGGCATACGCTGAATACAAAGTAGATGAGATGAGGTGAGTGATATAGCTATTTTAACGAGCTAATAGGGAAACAAACAACGATTGCATGCTATTAGTCAAATTTCTATCCCACAACAATTCTAGTATTTGAATCCATGTTTCACACTATGGACACATAACACAGGGGACTTTTAAACAAAGGAGTGATTGAGGTTTGCTCAGTTTGTTAGTTTTTTCATATTTAACTCTCTAAGTCAGGTCCTAAGATCACTGTTTTCTACTTTCTTATTTCTGCTGCTTTTGCCTAAAATCTTCTGATCAACTCTTCCAGTTTCAAGGTTTGGAGGCCCAGAGAGCTCCGATAATCAGTCAAAACCAAGGTATTTATTTCCCATAACTTCCCCGCTCCCTTTTTCGGTGGTAAGTATTTTTAGAGCGTCTCGTGTATCTTCTTCTAAGTGTTGTGGCTTGAGATTTCTACATTTGTCTTCTGCCTTATTGTCTACTTTTTAACCACTGCGATGTTTGGCTGATTAGACACAGAGATATTCAATTTTTTTTTTCTGAAGTCCAAGTGTCAAATCTTTCCCCTCCAAGTGTAGGTCAAACAATGTCTCTAATGACTTAAATCATTTCATCATCAAGTGTGTTCCATCTTGTGTGCCATTGTATTAGGCTTTTGAACTCTAACCTGTCTTAATTGAAGATGTGAAAACTTTACTGCATTTCACTATCTGTTAAATAAAAACATCAGAGTGAAATAACATCCACAGATGTGGAATTTCTGAATTTATCAGTTGGCATTTAAAATCTTAAGTTTTAGGATGTAAATCCAGTCTGAAAGTTGACTTTTACTATTTAAGAGTAACTTTAATGCACGTCTAAAACTTGAGTCACCGCTTCTCATAATCCATTTTGTTTGTCCATCTGTATATAAATGTCCTAGTCGATCCAAGTCATTTCCATTCATTCTCCACTCAGATTGCAGGATCTGAGTGGATCTGATCTGTACTTGATGTTTCTGGTTGTGGCACCTGTACATACCTCACATAACTTTCTTTAGAAAGAAGCTAAACACATTATCCACATTTGAGATATGTGTCAGATGTTTACCTCTGGGTTACGTGTAACTGTCCAGAACAGCCCAGATTTTCCCAAAGATTGGTAGTTCCACATTTCAGTTGTCACCTCATCTCTCTTTAGCACATTTGCGCACATTCGTCCATTCCAAATACCATCCCAATGACCTTGCTGTTCACCCTGCTGACATGGATCAGTGAGTTGTCTCATTCATCATGTCATCAATACAGTAGAAGTGGCTGATCATTACTGCCTCTGAAAGCCAATATCCAGAGTCACTCATTTCGAACATCTGACTTGAACATCAAGAGTGGAAAACCCCCCCCCAAAAAAAACATATTTGTTTAGATGTAAAGAGAGTTGGAAATCTTGATTCACAGTAAAAGTGGTTGTTTTCCACTCTCTCTTTTTTTGTACCTGTACCTTTTAAGAACCGGCATTTTGCTACCTGCTGCGCAACTCACAATGCCATTTAAAATGAGCTGTAGACTCTTACAAGTGAAGACTGCCTGCCTGAAGTGTTGCTGCATAACCATTTGTTTTTCTTTTGTCACTGCCTGCGTGTCAGTACGTGTGTGTGTGTGTGTGTGTCTCTATGCATGTGCACTTACGTACGTGTGTGTTAGTGGGCTTCAAGTCATAGTGAATGCATTCTGACAGGTGACATGCTGCACTCCAGAAAGCCGGAGTGAGATGACTGTCTAATTCAGGCTACGCTGATAACTGAGATGTAGCAGGAGGAGATTCAGACCTTCAATCTGTCAGTTGGAGGCACAATGCGTTCTGTGTTATCCCGTCACGGAGAGACAAGACGACACGGGTAATCGGATAGAGAGTGGGAGAAATTTGTAAATCGTGATACCTGCTTATCAAAGTTGGTAAAAACTGACAGGCTTGGGTAGGAAAGCAGCAGTTTTTACACACAGTTAGCATGCTAGTTAAGCATGAAAATATATAATTAATGCTCTTTGGAGTACAGTTTGTCCTATCTGTAATAGGAAGTGACTAAGCAGATGGCCATCTACCTTGTGAAATTTGATAATTGAATATTTAATTTCTGCTCACTTTGCATCAATTTACCTTGTTCCACAAAAACAATAACAATCTCAGGGGACGTACTTACAGGAACGTGGATGTAATTTTAAAGGGTTAGCTTGGATTTTCTGAATTGAAGTTTTGTAAAGTTATCATTGGTAATAGTTCCCTGTCCAGCAGAAGAAAAATGTCACATCACCTTGAACAAGAAATATTATTGCTTCTCATGTTGCAAAACCTCGCGCCATGTCAATTCATCACGTTAGTAAAGAATTTGAAAAATGAGCATCCTCAATATTGCTACTAAATACTCCAACCACTTCATAGACTCTCTCCTCAAGTGTTTTCTCCAAATCCCACAATGCATCCAAAGTTCCTCAAATGCATCGAGGAGGCGTGGCAAGTATCTCTTATTTCTTGCAAAACAGGAGATATTTGCTTATTTTGCACTATTCTCTCACCCACATCTGTGCTATCCCTCATTTTTTGATGCTCCCTTCTTCTTGTAACCCTCCCTTCTCCGGCATAAGTTGCTCCCTGGTGTTGAGTGTACTGAGAAGCCCACTGCCATGGAATGATGTGGGTTATGGCTGCCAGTGAAAACACAAGGGTGTAACAGGATAATGGAAGCGTTCGGGAGAGCCTCAGCCCTCACCTTTCATTCCTTTTCTTAACTACTGCTGCTGCTATTTCAATACACTTGAACTGACGTTCGAAAGACTTGCAAAAGTTGCCGTGGAATCAACGAGCAATTCACAAGAAACACGCTAAAATGAGCTTTGCCATCACTCATCTGATCCCCATGACCTCTTGTTCGACCACAGTACTCTCCCCATGAGGTCTCCAGTAGTTACATGACACCTAAAATCACACATACACTTTGACAGACAGTAGAGCTCGGGGTGGAAGGGCTTTCTGATCTGACCAGCATGGAGTCCATTTTCTGGTTGAGCAGCTCGCATCCCGTTTGTGAATCTTGGCAGCCTAACTGGGAGTTTCTCTCAAGTCTCTGTGGTCATGTGAGGTGTCGGGCAGGAGTAAAAAAAAAAAAAAAACTTAAGGAAAATGTGTATTCATCTACAGTGGCTTGGAAAAGGATCCATACCCACTGAACATCTTAAGATTTTGTCCTGTTACAACCACAAACTTCAATGCATCTTTGGGGAGATTTGTTGTGATACACCAAAACAAAGTAGATGTTTACTTCCAGCCATTGTACTAATTTTCTCTGGCAATTATGGTGCCCAGGTTATTGAAGTGTTTCTTAACCAGAAGAAAAATATTTGTAAAGTCTTTGCAAACTGATTATTCTTAGTCAAATTTGATGGGTATCATCTCTCAGCATTGTTTTTTTTATGTTGCTAGTGTAGACTTGGCTCTACACTTTCCTTTGACCATTCTAACACATTAATACATTTTGATCTAAACCATATTTGAAGAACCTTTATTGTATATCTCTACAGTTCAGGTTAGCTGCCTTTTTTATTTATGCTTTAAAAGTCATATTTTGCTAGGTTTGCAGTTGCTTGATAATCTAATTTTAGATTGTGGATTCAATGGTGCCAACCAAAACGTTAAAAGTCAGGGATGGTGTTTCATAATCTAATCATCTCCCCATCTCTGACTACTCGATTGTGTTCCTTGGTCTTCATGATGTCATTTACTCACCAATGATCTCTAAAAAAAACCCTCTGGGGCCTTCACAGAACAGCTGGGTTTACAGGGAGTTAAAACTGCACACAGTTTGGCTACTTACCAATTAGGCAACTTCCAAAGGTAGTTAATGGAACTGGATTTTATTTAGGGGCATCAGAGTACAACACAGATAAACACAACCGACAGAACACAAATAAACACAACACTGAAAACCACTTCATACTTATGTGCTGCTTTGTGTTGACCTGCAACGTAAAATCTCAGTAAAGCCACTGATGCTCATGGTTGTAATCTGAGAAAGTTAAAATACTTTTGCAAAGCACTGTACACATCTTTCATATTCCAACTTTGCAATATCACTTCCCAGGAGCACTCTCTGTTAAGACTGTACCTGACTGAGCCTGGTTTTAAAGAAGGGAGCAAAGCTTTCTGTGTCCTTTGGAAAAGCACAGTGAGCATTGAATCGAGGTCATGCAGCAATTGACAGTTGACTGCATAATATATGTTAAGTTGAAAATCTCTGGTGTCAGACACAATTCATGCATACGGCACGGCTCATGCTGACTGACAATCAGACAAAGGTAATAGACTGTAATAATGTAATCCATACAACAATGACCTGTTTGTCATTCAACCGCTTTTAATGGAGGCATGAGAGAACCTGCTCCAGACCACCGGTAAATGGTCCAATTGGGCATATAGAATCACAGAAAACACCACTTTTAACCTCCTCCCTCCACCCCCCTTTACCCACTTTTACCCCACGATAAAGGAGTCATTCCAGCAAGAGTATGGTTAAGGAGGAAAGTAACACAGAATATTCAGCAAGTAATGTAGAAAATTTATGCCTGATCAGTATTCCCTGATTTTTACTTACGTGTACATTTGTCTTGTTTACATTTATTGGCACCCTTAATAAAGTTGTGTGTAGAAAAAGAAAAAGTTACTAGCTTATGTCATACTGTATTATTAAAACCTCCTACTAAACAATGCGCTTCAAAGGTGTTAAACTTTTTAAGTATTACTCTTCCTGGAAGTAGGGGCCATTATCAAGATATACCAAGGTTTATGCAGTTATTGTTCCAGAAACTTCCATTTTCTATCATGCCATCTCTACATTTTAAAGTTTTTTTAGAGGTATGTCAGAGCAAGAGCCATACCGTAGTCCCCCCTTCACCCTGTTGCTGTGCCCTGCATGTCAGCTGGCTTAACTGACATTTGCTACACATTCTGCTTGGTTACAGCAAAGAGAAATTCAGCCGTTTGAAAAATGTTTCTGCTTGCAAATAACAATATCACAATTGAAATGAAAGGAGAGCCAGCATCACTCTATCAGTGTTTAAAATCTATAGAAAACAGTGACAATAATTTGTACGTTTCCCAAAAAAGAAAAAAAAAAGTAAATTTAGCCTGTGTTTATTTTATGTTTAAAAAATTATTGTTGTAACATTGTAGCAATAAAGTAGTTAAGCCTTACTTTTCTCTTTTATATAAATACATCATAATATATTTATGATTATGATGTATTTATACATCATAATGATTTATGATTTATGAGATCTTAGCCCTGTAACTTACCAGTTATTGGGCTGAGACATTCCTGGAAGTCCAGGTACTAACCTGGAACTTCATTGGAACATACCAGATACTTTCCTGGAACTGTTCCTAGAATTTACCAGGGATGTTCCTGGAAACTGCCAGGTACTGTACTGTAACTTTCCAGGTGCTAACCTGGCATTTTCATGGAACCGTCCATGAAAATATGACGTATTTATATATTATGATTTATAAGTACATCATAATGTACATAACAGAACAGCCTTTCCCATTTTGAAGAGTAGCTAAGACAAACGGTCCTCTGTCAACTTTAGCCAACTTAAAGCATACATTAAAATGAAGTTTAAGATGCATTTATTTTATAGGAACTGTAAGTGTCAGTAATAAATTATGACAATCAAATCTGTTGCACATTCTAACTAGCCATTCCAATTAGATATGGATAATTATCACTTCCTTAAGTGTTGTTGCTAAAACAATGAAAACAAACTAATTGATGTTTTTTACAAGCTCCTTAATCTAACAGTATGGCTGGGATCAGAGTACCTTTACTGTTAGAGGTATTTTACCACTACTGGTAATATGATGCTGGCAGTGGGCGTCATAAATACAGCCCATTGTTTGAATATTAGGGAAGGAAAACTTTTTATTTTCAGTCATATTTTGGTTAAGTTAAGCATTGTGCAAAGACCTAACTCATCCCCTCTGTGATGTTCTTATGGCTTGTGAGGTGAAAATATAATCAAAATAAGAATACTGTTACATGAGGGGAAAAATAAGACATGATTATGTGAATGAATTTATGTATAAATATCTAGGACTGAAAAAAAGTTCTTGAAGGTGCTCAAATTTTTTGACTGAGAAAAGGTATCTTAAGTATGATAAAAACAAATAGTAGCCACTTGAGATGACTCCACCACAACATGAACAGAGCCACTGAAGGGAAAGGAAGCTACCGGTTCGTTCGGTTCTATCACTATCATACCTGCAAAATAAAACAAACAGTATCAGCTTAAAATATCGGTAATAGGTCTAAGTTCTAAGTTCTAAATATCGGTATCTGTTTCAATTTCTTTGCAAGTTGCTTCAATAATTTTACAAAATCTTGCAGGCGTCATTTGTTAACCTCATATCTTGGTTCGTGTTTCGTTACTTATAGGATCAAAAATCTACATTGCCACAATTGAAGCGCACTTCCTGATCTAAAAGCTTTAAAAAGCTGCTGAGTGCCCACTGCTGGAGCACTGACACTTCACTAAGCAGCAACGTTTCACACTTCAGTGAAGTTAATTTGCCGTATCTACCCAATAGCTCAGGGTCTCCGAGGAAATGTAGTGAACCCGGGGTGAAAACCCGGGGGGGGGACTGGGTTCAGGGTGCTGATCGTTGACTGAATGTACCTAAACTGACCTGCACGCAGTTCTCTCCATTTCTGTTTTATTCTTACCAATTCTGCTTTTTATGTGCAAACGTCTGTGTGTGTGTGTGTGTGCACGCCTGCGCGCGAGCATTAGCACGTACAGACGCGTGCGCATGTTTCTATTGTGCCCGTTTTGTGTGCGTTTGCTGGTGTGTGAGAGGCGCTCCCCGTTGTGTCGGCCGCGCCACTATGCCATCTGGAGAGGAAATCGAGTGTGAAGTACAGTATAGTTTGGGACCAAGCTCCGTGGCAGCGGCTCAGCAGTTAGTTCATTAGTTCCAAACTTCCAGGGATTAGGAGAGACTCTCTGCGGCAGGGAGGCAGGGGGGAGTCATCGAGGATGGAGGGACCCATGTGGGGAAAGGAGAAGGGGAAAGAGGAACACCAGGAGGAATACTGGACCAAAGGGCACTACGAGACGGAGAGGGAACATGGGGGGAGGGAGAGATAAACAATCGTAACCCTAAGGACACCAAAGAGGGGGAGACAGGCAATATAGAGAACAAGACGGCAAGGGAGAGAGGAGGAGAGAGGACAGGTGTAGCCGTCAGTTCCGCTCCAGGGTTTTAACCTGCCCTCCTTATTCCTCCACCCCACTGATCATACAGATATGATGATATGTGTAAAAGTGTTGGAGCAGTCAGCCTTGTCTTCCCCTGCTTTCCTTTTCTCCGCCTCCTCTTCCTCCTCCTCCTTCCCATCAGGTCCACAGTGACAGTTAGCAAACTCCGGCTGCTACCCTTTACTCCCGTGTCTTACCTCTCTACCCTCTTAAACACTCACCATCTCAGCCAATGTGAAGTTTCATGAGTCAAAGTGGCAATTACCACATACAGTTCCAGATTTCAACTTCCAATAGAGTGGGAGGGAGAGCTGATCATGTACTTTTTTTGTTGTTGTTTAAATTCATAAACTTCCTTTTCAGGTGAAGGTGACGAGTAATGAACAGAATGCGTTAGCGGACGTATAATAAAACGATGATGGTCAGCAGCAGCGGCTCTGTTTAAGGCGCATCCATCCATACGCAGCGACTAAGTTCACACTTCACCCAGCCCACTGTGGCCTTCGTCTAAACACTCCTTCAAGATGACATTTAAAAAGCCAAGCCTGTGCTTTTCTCCCATTAGACATGCATTACGAGACTTTGAGTCATTGTCGAGGGCCTTGCGAGCCTTGCCGAACCCACAGAGCGGACTGTGTGGTTGTCATGGTGAATATAATCGCGACGAGGCTAGACGCTGTAGACACTGTGTCAGCACGAATACACACACAGCAATGTAGATTGTAAAAGCTAGAACTGCCATTCATTTACCGATCAGTGGGACCCATTGGCTTAATAAAAGACGTTATGAGGTATGTTTGGAAAGCTTCCAGCAAGATATGTCAGCACAGATAAGGTGAAAGTGTATTTAACAACATCTGAGCTTAGCAGAATGTTTGCTTTGCATTGAATTTGGTGAAGGATTGTCATCAAAGACACCCATTCGATCAAGTTAAGGAGAAAAATTAACTGACTTACAACACATTTACAAGAAAGGAGGGACTGAGGACATTATTTTTTCCTGCTTTTAGGTAGAAAGACAGATGTATATCTAGGAAAATGTTGCAAACTTTAGGGGTGCACCGTGCTTTCATTTTATAAACTCCCAACGAAGAGAGACCGCAGCTGACGTCAAACTTAAGGCATGTTTTCATCATGTTTTTCTGAAAATATATCCTCAAAAATTGAATTGGTCCAAGACCTCAACCTGACACATAAGTGAAAAAAGTCTTCCTCTGGGGGGAAAAAAAACAAGTTGTCATTTCCAACAATAAAAGTACCAGATGATTCAAAGCGTTTTTCATTGTGACATATGTAAAGTCACTTTAAACCTCTTGCAAATATGGAAAAATTATTTTCCAAGTGTTTCTAAAGTAGAAAAATCTGTGATGTAAAAAGCAATCAAAATCCTGGAGGGACTGATAAATACTACAAAACACTAAGTGAAATGTCTCATTCTTTTAGGAAAACCCTTCATGTATATTTGACAGGTAAAAAGCATCAGCCTGAGGTGGATGTGTGGAAAATGAAGGGGTCTGAATATGTTCTATAAGCCCTGCAGGTGACGTTTATTACATCATAATCCATGTAAAGAGATCTGAACGTTGAATTTTAAATTGCTTAACTATTTTAAAAAAAACAATGAAAAAGGTTGATTGCTCTTCATTTAGATGAAACAATTATACATTTTTAGGTGATCCAGTCACAAAATGTGATATTTGCCTTTTACATAGTTAAATGAAAAAGTCCTTAAACATGAACATTTAAATCTGGCTAAAAACTAAATGTTTCATGACTATCAAAATTAAAGAAATCTGGAAAATAGCCGCAGTTTAACTGCCTATAAATCCTCTGCAAAAATACTCCGTCCAGGAAAGATAAATGTCTTGAAATTCAAATCTCCGACACCCAAAACCAATATGATGCCCCAAATAAGGAACTGATTTTAGAAGGAAATCTATAAACCAACAACTATTGGCAACTAATTCCTTCCAGGACAAAAAAAAAGGATGTCAATACCGTGAAGGTATTGAAAGAAAGGCAGCGGGGAAGGCAAATTTATTTATGGAGCAAATTACAGCACAACAAAGAAAACATACTGTAGCTCCGAAGCGTTCCACACTAAGCTGAAAGCTAACACGGCAAATAGCAATGCCGTTGCAAAGCCCTGTGCTGTGCTGATGTTTAAAAATGAGAAAAGGAGGAAGTAATGGGATTATTGGGTAGAAAAACCACTGATGTAGAATGCAATTTTCCTGAAGTTAGTGTTGGTATTTTGATGTGCATTACTCAGAGGGCTGCATGTGGAAGACAGAGTGGTAAACCTGCTGAGGAGCATTATTTTCCATCTTAAAAGGAATGGTTCTACCCTGTTGCTAATGCATTTTTGTCTTCAATTGCAACAGCACATGTCAGGGTGACAAGTGCAACCCACCAGCTAATCGCTGACATAAAAAAAAGAAAGAAAAAGGCTTTTCAGAAAAATCATTCATGTCTTATTCAAAATATATAATAATTCCCACCAAATCCAGTCGGATATACAGTGATTGGCCAGTGTGGGCTATAGTGTGCGAAATATGTAGGTTGGAGCGGAGCGGTTTTGGCAGGAGTCCAGCCTCAGACGTTTTCCACTAGCCTGCCTGGCGCCTTCTGTGCTGCATTCTCCTCCACATTTCCCCCCTTCAACACATTATAAAGACAGAAGCTCAGAGATCCACCAGCGCAGGGTCACAGTTTCTGGCCTGTCAGTCACACAGGCCATCAGCTTATTGTCTTTGTCTGCTACAGGAACAGCCTCCAGCCATATCAATCATCTTTATTATCATGACTTAAAAACCTTTGTTGTTTAACTTTTTTTGCCTGGGCTGCCTCTTTATCCTGCGCTCCAATCACGATTTCATGGGCAGTTCAGCCGGGCCAATGGGGAGGTTGAGTGGGCCGGAGGAGAATGCTTTTAACCTGCTGCATCTGGCGCTTTCCCACTGCTCACCCAGTGGGACGTGGTCACCTTGCTTTAAAAGGCTGATGGGGAAGTAGAGGGGGGGGAAACCCAGGGCTTTTCTGTAACCACAATGGGGTGAAATGTGCTCGTTTTAAACTTCTCACTTAGGTAGTTTTCCTTTTCAGTGATTAAGAGCAAGCACCTGTCTGGCAGAGGGAGGTGGAATTAAAATCAGGCCAAGATCACAAAATAAAGCATGTGTTTGTGTGTTCCCTGGTATCCCGTTTACAGCAAGCTGATTTTCATTTATGCGAGGCACAATAGGTGTTTTTTTTGTTTGTACCTTTTTGGTGAGGGCCACGCCATCCTCACAGTCCAGAACGGCGCAGTCGACATCAAGCAAGGCCAGTTTCTTCAATTTTCGTTCATCATTGCCAGGGCAGTAGAGAACTGCCCTACGGGGGATGTAGCGCAGCGAGGAGCCGGGAGACTGATGGTGATGACAGCATGCTTGAGTATACAACTGCCAGACTGCAGGCGGGAGCCAGCCGTTCATCCTGTCAGCACAGATATATACAAATGAAAGTGCACACTGGCACAGGGACATGGGCATACCTTTGCGAATGTGACACACCTAAACAAATATCAAAGCATCAACTTTTTTTTTCTTTTTTTTTTTGCATTTCATCATGTTAGAAGTTCAAACTTCAGTATATATTAGTGGAGTTTCATGTGACGGCTCAAAACAATGTAGTGCATCATCAATTGAAAATAAAATGAAAATGAAATAACAAAACTGTGGTTTGTATTTGTAATTATCCCCTTTGTCCTTACCCTGATACCCCTTAATAAAATCCAGGGTTGCCATAACAAGTCGCATAATTTTTAAACTAATTAAATTACAGCATTAAATATATTTGTTCTGTGAAGGCTGTAAAAAAAAATCCTTGGAGAACATTAGTAAACAAATGACATCAGGAAGACTAAGGAATAAAACAACAGACCGGTCAGGGAAAATGTTGAAGAGAAGTTTAAAACAGGCTTATGTTTTCAAACAATGTCCGAAGCTCTGAGCATGTTACAAAGCTCTGTTCAATCCATCATCAGAGCATGGAAACAACAAATATAACACCAAACAATATATTGTCCATATAAACTACAAGACCAGGCATGGAGCATTATTAAGAGTCAAAAAGTGCACGTTAACTTTGGAGGAGCTGCAGGGATCCACAGCCCAAGTGAGACAATCTCCTGAAGTACAGATACAGTATTAGTCTTCGACTCCAGGTAAAAAGTATCACCACTGCTCCTTACAGAGGTAGGAAAGTCAGTGAGAGTTGTTGGAAAAATGAATGGAACCTGCTACAGTCTAAAAGCTGGGGAAGACACATAGCTTCTTTTGTTGCAGTGACCTTGCACTGATGCTAGGGGATTATTTAGATCGCAGATGTCAAACTGTAATCCTGGAGGTTCAGTGTCCTGCGACCTTTAGATGTGTCACAGCTTCAACAGACCTGGATCACAAACTTTACTTATTAGCAGAATTCTGTAGAACTTAATTGTATGTCGAAGAGCTGACTTAGCAAAGCATGGTAGATTTACCAAGTCAAATTGCAGCTCTAAATCAACCTGGGAAACTGCAGAAAGTGTCCTATAGGCATCCAGTCTGACTAAGCTTCAGCTATTTTGCAAAGAAAAGTTCCTTCTATACCTCTGCAAAGCTGGTAGGGACACAAACCAAGATTATTACAGATAGGTCCTCCTATGAAGTGTGCACTTAAGGAGCTGCATCTAAGTTTTTTTTCCTACATCAGAGGTACGCAGTATAACTTTATGTTAATGTTGTTCTGGCTTCACCTCAACCACATGGAAAACAAAGGATTAAACTGCACCTAAACCACAAAGAAACTGGTAAAGATCCCCAGGAATAGCCCAATTGCATCATGATCTCTAAGGAAAGATGGGTTTTCACACAGCTGGTGATGGGTATAAAACCAAACACGGAGCACCGTTCTGTCTCTTTTGCAGCTCTGTTGCTGCACAGGAGGGACCTCCGGACCTGAACGCCTTGATCTAGCGGGACGAGTAACAGACTGAATCTTTGAAGACTAACCTTGGATCCAAAGTAAAGCATGACCTGCTTTTTTTGTGCGTCAGGACAGCCGTGCCTGAACCTGGCTCCAGCTGGAAGACAATCCGAGCATAGATTCTCCAAGAAGAGACAGGTGTCTCTGACTATGTCAACAAAGCCGGTTTCCTCACTGCCTGAGAGAAGGTGACGCAGGAACAGCAGCGCTGTGTTCGGAATGTGAGAAGAGCTGTCCTAAGCAACCGCTTACTGTTCTTCAGAACCAGAAGCAATTGTGTTTGGCCAGAGGTAATTAGATTAGGGCAAAAACGAGTTAAGTATTGTGTATTTCACACTGTGTTTTGTTGTGTTTTACATTTTTCCAACAAGAGCTGCTAACTCGAGGCCACCATTGCTGCTAGTACCATCTCTACTAGTACTTCAGTACAGTTTTTATTATTTTCTTAATAAAAACTGGTTTGTTTCCAAGAGAATTTGTTTGTAATCTCTACTGTGTATTTGTTTCTTTCTGTAGGGAATGCCAGTGTGCAGATATACTCCTTATCTTTTGTTCTACAATACCATCTCACCAAGCAGGTATTCAAACAGCAATAAGTGACACATACAGAGCAGAGCAAAAACACAGTCATACTCACCACTTTAATCCAGATCTATAATAATAGTCTTGATTAAAAAAAATGACTCTTAATCATCAAATACACCCAATTACAGCGGTAAACACTATCTCTGCAAATAATTATCTCTCGATATAGGATGGGTAGACAGTACGCTTTATCTGAGCCTCGGCAGACGAAAAGCAAGAACAAAAAGGGACATCTGTTAAATAAGGGTGCAGAATTATTCTCTCGTTTTTTTGTCTTTTGCTCTCCAACCGAGCTTAAGTGACTTCAATAGCTTACTAATCCTGTCAACTATGCTTCCCTATGCCCTCCAGCTCCAATAAAGTTTAATCTACACAGAGATGTTGCAGTTGGAGCAGGTAGTTAGAACCAATTCAGAAGGTTTCAAACACTTCAGTGCTTCAAGGTACAAACCCTACAATCCAAAGGCCTGGGAGAAAGTAACAAAGATGAGACAAAAAGATTTTGGCTAAAACCATGGGAACTGTTGGACATATAATCACTATAAATAAAATTATTTAAAACTGTTAAAATGAGAATTAAAGACATAATTTCATTTCATGCCAGACATCAGTAACAGCCCAAAGAAACAAAGAATTAGAGGAAAATACTTAAAAAATGAAGTGATAGATAAAATAAATCCACAGGGAGTATCTGAAATAACATCTGAAATGTTATTCAAAAAGACATAAAAGGTCAAGAACCCATCTGAAATCTGTCAATGTAAAGCATTCCTGCTGTACGCATTAACATCAGCAGGTTTAATATTAAAACATGGCCTATAAAAGGGTTTGTCATAATCAAAATATTACACTAAGTGGTACAATAACAAAAAGCAAAGAGACTTTCTCAAGACAGTCTTGCTATTGCAAATTGGAGAAATCATTTGGAAAAATGGAAAAAACAACTCCACGCTGAACTAGTCACCACAATATTATTTTAATCTATAAAAAATAAAAAGAGACTAAGCAAAGACAAGGTTCAAGACAGAAGTTTGTGCTTTCTAAAGACAACATGCGAGGGAGGTAATTCAACACAATTTTGACTTGTATACCAACTGCTGGCCAGCTATTTTATCCCTTCAATGATCCTATCAGAAGTGTGAATGGAAACTGATAAAAAGTCCCAGAAGGTATGCGGTTCTTCTCTCCAGTAGGTAAGTAGAGTGAGGGAGACCCCAGGACTCTTAGTTCAGGGGTGTTTTATCTTATTATTTGCTTCCTTTTTTTCTCCCCCACCTCCCTCCTTTTTACATCACAGGTTGTCATACCATGGGGCTGTACTGCAGCTGTAAAGCGGTTAGACTCAGCCACAGTGACAATGTTTACTACTCTAAGATCAGAGGTAGTTGTGTAGTTAGTGGGGTTATATATTGCTCGAAGGGGCTGGTTCCCATTAACACAGAGACCGCAGCAGACATAGCGCCACAAAAAAGAAAACGGAGGGAGGATCGAGGTTCAAATTCAGGAAGAAGGGGCCGAGTCATGCATTTGACTCCCTACAGTTAGTTTAAAACCTGACTCAGATGTTTTATATTTGCTTCTAATACCACATCATTTTAGTCTTGTAAATAATCTTGTTGCTTTTCTTAGTATGACAGCTCTGCCCATTGGATCAGCAGCGCTTTGCAAGCTGTGTGCATTTCTCTCCAGCAAAGGACAACCGTTCCCCAGGTAACAACTGAGCAATTGATCTTCAATACAACAGGAAAGGCTCAGATGATCTGACACTCTTGTTTCAACATCTCTGTACAGCCCGAGTGTGTTATGTACACCTTGAAACACACATACTTGGACCTGGAGCTTTCTTCTTACTCATTAGCTTGGTGATTTATGTACCAGTTTATTATATCAACCTTCTTACCTTTGAAAATACTTGCCATTTTAATCCTGACTTGTCAAAATGTTTATATTTTTAGTAGCTCAAAAAATGTTATGTCATTTTGAAAGTCTGAAGTTGAGAATATTGCCAGCATTAGTTCTTTGAAACACATTAGCTTTCAACATACTTACTGTAAATACAAAACATTCTGATGAATAGCAGTGGTAAAGCTTTAAATATGTAACATTTGAGATTTTTGGCAGTAAGGATGGGTGGATGAAAAAAATGGTGGAATTAATGAATGAAGGACGGATGGAAGATAGAGGAAATGTCTGCACTAAAGAAGGAACAAAAAATGAAAGAATGGAAGGATGCAATAAGGAAAGGATGGAAGCAATGAAGGAAAGAAGGGAAATAAGGAAGCAGCAACCAATTTGAAATACAGATGGGAGGATGGAAGGCAAAAACTGAGGATAAAAACTGCATATTTTCTATACTCTGTGTTTAATCTTTCTTTTCCATAACTGAAAAAAAGTATCTGAATCACATCCCAATCATTTCCAGACAGCTTAAGAACTTTGATCATCACAGAGTGCCATCTCATCACACATGTAGCTGCTAACCACTGACTTTGGCCATTTGCAACTATTGTGTTTACTGAGAAGCTTAAAATGTTTCTAGTGTATGAACTGAGGGAGTTCAGCTTCAACACGGCACTTAAAATCTATAATCTACAATCTTCCTGGAGGAACCTTAAAATATGATGAGCCGGATATTCAACCTTCATCATTGCTGTGTCTAACTTTAAACAGGTCACACTGTAAAGATCCCTGCCACTGATTAGAATGAATTTCTATTAAATATTGCATTACAGACAGTTTGGAGTAATTGCTTCATTGTAATGACCCGAAGAACACCATTTCTCGCAACTCCCCTGGCTTCCACATGGCAGCATAATCGCCTAATTCAGGTGCTAATATTCATCCTGCTACATGAATTACTGCAGATAACAAGAGGCCCACTCGAAAACACACTCAGAAGACAGCCTCCCTCTCAATATGCAGATTTCCACAATTATCTCCAGCCTGGCGGCGCGGGCAGAAGCTGTGTCTAAAACGCACAAAATTAAAGATCTGCGTCTCCAACCCCACAATAATAAGGCACTTCTTAATGCGTGTACCCCGTTTGGTGGTCTGCAGTGCTTAAGAATCCAGATTAAATTTGGTGAAAGAATAAAAGATGAATAAAGAACAGGGAGGAAATCGATGTTTCTGAAGTACCAACAAGCTCTGCCCCCCTCCGCCCGTTCACCGAAAGCTGTCAGCAGGGAGGAAATAAAATGGTCAAGAAGTCATCAATATTTACCAAGCTACACGTCTACCTGCCTGTCTGACACTTGGCTTTTTAAAGAAAAAGAAAGCTGAAGCATTCCCTCGCATCTGCTCAACCTCCCAGCGTGATGCTGCAATGTGTCTTTTCCTGAATTCCCCCCGACGCCCCCTCCCTCTCGCTACGCTGCCTCAGAACTGGAAACACAAGTGATGGTACGGAAATGTTGAAAAATTAACCAGAGACATCCAAGACAGGTCAGAGGACAGAATCAAACACTTCTTTTCTACTTCTTTTGCCCCCTGCTTCCTTTGCTTGCCCTCCAGCAAGTTGGAAGCTCAGGATGAGCTTCCATTCCCCTCCAGATTAGAACAGCTGGGGGCTGCGGTGTTTACAGCGGCCAGGCTCTCGTTTACAAAAGAAGGAGCAGGGGAGACAATAGCATTCTGGATATGTTACACTTTTATTAATGTACTGCTAGTCCTGCGTTATTGGACGGAAAAAAAAAACACAGCTCTTTTTGAGCATATCAATACATCTGAGCAGCTCTATATTAACAGATGGTTTTTATTTGTGTTACTGTTATGCATCGGTATGAGAGTATTTATAGGGCTGTAGTGATACAATAATCTCACAATACGATACACGATATTCTGCCCACGATACATCACGATATTCAGCAAACGATACAATTCGATACACTTTTGCGATTTTCTGAAAGATTTTAGAGGGACAGAGGGATTTTGGTGATATTTTGTGACTGTTATAAAGTTGTATTGAATTAATTTAACTGAAAACTGATTAAAAGCACCATCTACACAATATCTGGCTTTGGTTGGACACAGACTTAAAGTCGACAGCTGGACAAAATGAATCAAAGAAGTGGTGAGAAAACATGTTTCTTTTAATTGAAACAGTAC
>CAEGAF010088961.1:0-25755 GCA_903067075.1 Micropoecilia bifurca | reverse complement strand
ATACACACACATAAGGGGTGCAGCAGCAGCATTGGTACACCTTGCAATCACTTCAACATAAATGAAACTGAAGCACTTTTTTAAAATTTCTGCTTTACTTTTTGAAGTTGATCAAAGTTTCATGTTACTTTTAATTAGCAATCCATGATTTTTTCTTTCCCTGGGGTTTGCATTTGAGTCTATTTCTTTCAGCCACAAGGGCATAAGGCTGGTTGGGCACCCAGGATTTTCTTGCCAGACTGGACAGGGAGCTTAAGAAAGTCTCCAAATATCTCTGTTGAAGAACTTCTGCAAAGTCTAACATCTTGGGGTCACCAAGTCTCCATAACAACCATTAGACTTTGCATGCCAACCGTTTTTTTCTTGGGATTGATGCCAGTAAGAAGCATTTTCTAGAGTTTGATAAACTCTACTGGGACTATAACTGGAACTATGACACTAACACTTAATATTTCAGCAACAATCCCTACAACTGAGTTTGGCATGAAATGAAAGACTGATATGTATAAATGCACCTCAAACCCACTATTGAATGTGGTGAAAGGTCTGTGATGCTTTAGGTAGATGTCTCTTCTAAAGGACTTTGAAACCTTGTAAGAGTATATTGCATCATAAATTGTTTGAACTACTTTTTTTCAATAAAGCCTTTATTAGCAAACTGAACATGAGTCATCATTGTGGCTTTTAGCAGAATAATAATTCAAAATGTTTGGCTTGATCAACAAATAGTTCATCAGAACTAAAAATCAACCTTATGCCCCGGCCACATGCGTCTCCCGTCCAATAGAAACCAGTGTGATGAACTGAGGAAAAGACAGAATGATGGTACCCAAAACTCTGGATTGTCTAAAGAACAATATTCAGATACAACTCAGTCCTGTTCTATTTGTATAGGGGAGCTCTACAAAATATTAATATATTGCAGCAGGTAGCCCAATAATTGTGTCACAGTCATTTTGTTAAAAGAAAAACAGTTACTTCCTAATATTGAATTTCTTCCCACTGCTAATTGAATGAGGTCAACTTTTAAATTGGAATTTTGTTTTTCTAGTGTCCAGTTATGTTGCTACAATAAAAGATGAATTGTTTTTTTTCTTGCACATCTTTACTTGGACTTCTTGGCAGCCTTTGTATGTTCAAATTCGCTTGGTAACCAGTATTGGGTTATTCTAAGATCACTGCACAAAAGCAAAACTCTACACTTTTTCTTTCATTTATGCTTTAAGAAATGCTAATTAACCCAAAACTAAATGCAGCCCCCACCTATTGGCAGACAGCAGGTAACTCCAACATATTTGTGGAAAATGTGCCTATTTGCAGATTCCCCCCGCCCCCTCAATATATATATTTAAAAGCAAATGCAGCTTGTGAAGTTGAAATATGCAGCCACTATGCCACTTGACCAAACTAGTCAATCCAGGGATGCCATTAATTTTTGTTTGATTCTGATTGATTGAATTTCTCCTAATCTAAACTTTTAAAACTATTTGGCTAAACCTTATGCCACTGATTAGACTCTTTTCACAGAGTTCCAATACCTTACCCAAACCTCCATAAAGATAAGTTAAAGCAAAAGTTTAGTTTTTGAAACAAGTTCATCAGACTTCATTAGATGAAAAATAGCAGCAATCAAAGCTTATATATAAAAGTCTCTAATGTAAATCTCACACTGTTTGTGGACGTTTAAGAATTTATTTGAACAATTCTTTTTCCAGGGTCAAATTATTAATTGTAGAAACAAGAATTTGGTCCACAGGTTTGTTGGCTTAATTTAAATTAGAGAAAGAGTGGTAGAAAAATTCTCCCACAATGATGGACAAGATCCAAGTTCAAACACATTCATTAAAAATTCTAACATAATTGAAATAAAATCTCAAATTTTAAGAGGTATCAGAACAAAAACAAAAAATAATGAAATACATTTTGAAAAAAATAGCTTTTTAAAGTTCAAGAACAAACCATGACTTTTAACTGCTATTTTATCAAATAATTTTTTTCCACAAAATAAACGAGTTGGCCGTTACACCTAGAGTCCTGCAGACATATTGATGGAAATTCACAAATAGCATAGCCCAAAAAAGTGTCAAGCTATTTTATGTTATTTCAGAAAGAAAATCCATGTGGCGGGGGGAAAAAAAAAAAAAGACTGGAAACATAAAATGCATCAAAGGAAAAGTGGAGTAAAGTTTCACAGGCATCATGTGGGAACGCATTGTATAAAATCAAAGGTGTAAAAAGCTGCAGGCCGAGACAAGCTGAAAACCTTGACTGCTGTGCACGCCAACGACTGCTGTGCATGTGAATGCAAACACAGACACAGGAGAAAGTTTACGTGACAGCCATGGCAGGAAAGGCGCAGAGGTTGCTTCATCGCTGCTGCGGACTGCGGGTATATTTATCAGGCTTTGTGTTTATTTGAGCATCTGCTGGGCCAATAAATGACTGAAAGCAGATTATATGTCATTGTCAACAGCGTCCATGAATGTAAAGGTTGTGAAAGGGTTGAGAAAAAGCTTATTTATTTGTATACTTATTGTGTTTGGTTCAATTTCTGAGATGTGTTCCGGCTGTCTGAGACTTTTATGGTCATTGCACTGACACTGAGCCACGCTTTCACTCACTGTTTGTATACTGAATCATATGTGACAAACTATTGATGGGAAGTCACCGTCTCAATACACACTCATAGTTTGACTGTTTTCCCACTGAGTCATGTTGAAACCTCTTTTGCTTGCATATATTCAGAGAGATATGACACTGAATTGTAGTTTAACTTTCCATGTTGATACCGAGGAAGGTTTTTACTCACTCGGCTGATAATTACATTATCACCTTCAGAAACAGAATGTACAGAGAAAGGATCAGGGTGTTTTTTTCTGATGATACAAAATCACATGCTGTTATTGTGGATTAAAATAGCACAATGATTGGACTCCTTTCACAGAGTTCCAACATACTGCGACTCACTGCATTGATCTAGATTTCCAGTGCTTTTAGAAACTGTTTGCCCCCTTGAAGAACATTTCTGTTTTTACATTTTTTCATTCTTTAATGTTTTTAGATGATTAAAAAATCACCTAAACAGAACCTGACTAACACAATGAACTAGGCTGAAGATATGATCATCATACCCCGATCTAAAATATCAGTGTCTGATGGGAATAGAAATATCCTTTGTTGTCACACAGTGGGGAAAAAATGGGTTTAACAGCAACATTGATGTATGTAGGTTCATATAAAGATTACGATTTAAAATATATGTAAAAAGCTAAAGTAAGGTTATACACTGTACAGTAAGTAAAATATTTTAGCATAAAAATAAAACTGTCTCCAGTCCAAGGAATGTGCAGCTGAATAGAGTATCTTTTAAAATAAAATGTATTTAAAATAAATAAGCATGTGTATTTTTGCTTTAAAAGGAAACAGACTGTTTATAACATAAGAAAAATACTGTGCAAACAGAGATGTGCAAAAATACAAATTTCAGCAGGAATGTAAGTGCTTATTGAGTTTGTTGGGAGCCATGATGGTTTGGAGCTGAACAGCTGCTGGGAGGAAGGATCTCCTATGATGCTCTTTTGTGCACTTAGGATGTTGTAAATGAGAATTTCCAGAAAAAAACACTGCTAACAGAAAACAACCCTAAGACATTTGGAAAAAAATGTGGAACTTATTGGAGTTTCAAGAAAACAGCATCACACTGACGAGCATGTCAGTATGATTACCTTACATGTGCTAAGGTAATGGTCTATACTGATTTTTGCTTAATTTATAAAATGTATCTTCCAATCATAAAAGTGAATATCCATACATCTATTCTGGCTTAAAGCTGAAGCATGTTTGCATTATGCAGGAGGATAATGAGCCAAAACACTCCAGCAAATTGAAAATTGGCTCAAAAGAACTAAATGGATGTTTTGAATCAAACTAAAATGCTGAAGCATGACCTTAAATAGGTCGTCTGTGTTTGAAAATCCAGTGTGGCGGATTTAAAATTAGAGGAAGGGGTCAAACTCCTCCAAAGAGTCAGCGCCTGTTATCACAAACACTTCATGGCAGTTTTTGCCACCAATGGTAGCACAACCAGTTGTTAGCTTTAAGGAGCAATTACTTTTTCACATAGAGCCTGGCTTGTTTGGATACTTTTCTAATGGAGTCATTATTGAAAACTGCATTTTGCATCTACTCTGATATGTCTAAACATATAACATATAAGTGTGGCAAAAGCAAAACTATTTTTACAGCGCTGTATGGTCTCTTTACCAAAATTAATCATGCTGTTCCACACAAGTAAATAGAGGACAGATTTGTGAACAATTGAAACTTACTAGTTTTTTGGTAAATAAATAAATTAGTATTGAGCCAATCTAACTTTTCTTAGATGTTTTTTTTTCTTTTTGTATTGTTTATGAGGACGTACTGTGCTCTGCACTTGGATCCACTGCTCTGATACTGAGTGGTTAGAGAAACGCATATACAAATAAACTGACTCATACATACTTAACACATTCATCACACTCCCACCAAATGGTAGGGCCTTTGTAAACCCACACAAACACACACATGCAGACACACACGGGGCAGATTTCCACTGTAGGAGTATGGCTTTTTTTATTTTTTTATCATGCTGGATTCCCTGGCTCAGTGGGACACGTCCACATGTGGAACACCAGCTGGTCAACATGCACACAAACACATGCATTCTTCTTCCCTGCTGCTCAGGATCTTTTCCCTTTTTGCATGTCTAATAGTGCTCAGCCCCATTGTCTTTCCTTTTTCACACTTGTTTACACAGTCACTCACACAGCGACAGTACACACATTTGCAGTAATACTGTACTCCCTCTCCCACACACATCCCCCATGCCAGGATATCTGTTTATTGGAGAACATAGCAGCTTTCTGCTGGCCAATCTGCATCGTCACCACATAATATTCATATACACACTTGGTCGAAGTGTCCACAACATATCTATACATAGCTATACTCCCACGCATGCATTTCATAACTATATAATTTGGAAATGTTTGCATCCGTGACCATATTCAAACATGGCATCACTCAAATGTTAATTTGAATATACTGCTCTTAAAACTTTGCAGTAAATAGATGTGATAAAGCGCCAATGTTTTTAAAGCTAATTAAACCGTAACTCTAACTTTTTATGACTTCAAGTCATAAAAAATAGCTAAGGACTCCATCAGCACTTTTTTTTTAACTGACCTCAGCATTTCCACTTTATCTCTGTCATTTTAAAACATCTATACCAACAATATTTAGGTCTCAGAACTTCTTTATGCACATGTAACGTAAATTTATGACAGAATACTTTATTAATGTAGACAGAAAGATAATAAAGCCGAAAAATATATAGTAAAATAACAGGCTTTTGAGATCTCCTACTATAAGATATTCAGATATAAAAACGCCAGGTTCCCAAAACACTGTTGTTGCAGTCAGAACTACTTCATCTGATTCAATTTTATTTAAAAATCCTTACCTTTTATAAAGTATGTTACCATTTTGGGGGCAGAGTAGGAGAAAAAATGAATGTTGACACTAACGGACAAAGGAAGAATGTTTTGTTTACTCTGTAAGAAAATGTGCTCATAAACCACAGGCAGCTTATGGCTAAAGTTACCATCGTATTTGAAGTTTCCCATTCACAGTTCAAAGTAAAACGCTAAATAGTGATCAACCTTTTACTCAATTATTGTTTTTTATGTTTTTTTGGTGTAAACAAAAAAGAAAAAGCATTGCATTTTTTCCCTTTGTATACATATCAGTGAAGTTGAAGTTCTAAACACGTTTTGAAGAAATCTGCTCTGAATTACGTCGTCTATGATTCAAAATATTTTATATTTTGATTGGTCAAACCGAACATGACTGAATCTAAATAATAATAAAAAAAGAGTTAATAAATCACATTTTAATGCATGAAATTTTGATCATTCTCTTAAGACAAAAAAATAACAGCTGAGTGGTTAGAGATATAGTTGCAAACAGGACCACCATGGATAAGATCTATTTTCAAAACTGAATTACTTAAATTATTTAAATCTGATTTACATTAACACAGAAATATTACACAGCCTTTAAAATCTGGCTTTGTAAAAAATTAGTATTTCCAAATATTTAATCTCGCCTAGTTCTCGTGCTCTTCAACCATGTTTGGGTCTTCTAGTAAACACAATGTATTATTTTAGCTCTGGTGATTAATCTGTCTAAAAAATGTAACTAAAAAATGTTAATTAAAAATTAACATTGTATTCAGTAGGAAATCATTGATAAACCAAAAACTGAATATGAAACTAAATCAAGTGTTAATCCAAGTTTTATATCTGATATGCATCTGTCACATACAGAAGCTATAAAAATAAATTACAAATTTACTGAGACGATAAAAATTCTAATTTAAATTTGGGTTGTAAAAGAAACACAATTAAGAAACAGTTGCAGTTTTTTCTCACAAGGCCTATTTAAGGGTTGCCTATGGGAACTGGTTTAGAAAACCACTGGAGAGTTGTCCTGGGTTTGATTCCCGGCATTGCACCATTAGTTGCATGTTTTCTTCTTCTCTCTCCTCCCTACTTCCTGTCCATTTGCTGTTCAATAGCAGTCAACAGAGCCTAAAAAGATCTTTAAAAACACTTCAGAATCAAAATCTTTTGCCCAAACAACAGTGAAAAAGACAAGAAAACTATCTGAAAAACAACCACTAGTAAAACTTAATCAAGTGATTGTGATTATGACTAGTTGTCCTACCTAATAAAATTGGTTTATATTTAAATCTCAGTGATATAACCTGAAAACACCACACCAGCCCACCCAGTTTCAAAGCACAAGCCCACCAAAACACTTAAGAGCAATCATTTGGACACGAAAAATGGTCAGTGAGATCTGGATCAGGTCGTGGGTTTCACCATCAGGCCCAGTCGCTCAACCAAAACCTCCCGTGAATGAAGGCTTTGTCCACATGGAGAACTGTGTGTGCGTGTGTGAAAGTGTAGTGTGTGAAAGAAAGAATGACAAAGGGAACAAAACGGAGAGAAAAAGAGACAAAGAAACAGAGACGAGAGAGAGTTTGGTGTTTCTCAGTGTGGAGCTTAAACAAGGAGTACAGGATGTGCAGCCAAACTATTTTCTCTGCTTGGCTGACGATTCCATGTGTGTGTATGTGTGTGTGGCTGAAAAGATGACACTTCTTCTTACCATACAACTAAGAGAGATAGACACATGCACTAAAACATGCACCGATTTAAAATTGATGAGACATATCATGTGTGCGGATGACTCGAGCCCAAGGCCGGTCCGCAGTGACACTGCTCCCCGAAGAGTTTTCAATCTTACAAAATAGAAACATCACCTGGAACATGTTTAATGCAGTGTTTCAAACACTGCATTTACTTATTCAGTGTCTTCAACCCCAACGGCAGAACGTTTTTTTGTTTTTTTCTTACAAAGATCTCTCTTGATCTCCGGTAGATCTGAAGCAAAGTGCTGCGCATTCAGCCGTGGCATTTTACTTTTCCTTTATATATAAAGTGGTAACAATAGCAGATTTAACGTGTGTGATCGCCTGTTGTGACTTGTTCTGGTTGTTTCGGGCACTTGCAACATGTTTTCCTGCTGATACGTTTCTGCACTAAATCCTCTGAAGAAGGCATGAGCCCAACTTCTTTGTTTCTGAAATGTAAACAAAAATAGACTGGAATCTGATTTTAGCGGGTTTGTCTTGTTCAAATGAGCACAAACATTAATTCTGCGCTAGACATGCAGGCTTGTTTTGAATATATTTACCCAGAATGCCCTGCTCGGTAGTCTGCTTCCTGCTTTTGGAGCAGTTGGTGGGTTCAAATTAGCTTTATTGGCGTTACAGCAAACACAGACGTCCTTCCCGTGTCTCCACTTGTATTTTTGACTGATCCTCTTTTGTTTTGAGCTCCAAAGACCCCATGCCATCAACACCCTCATTTTTAGCTCACACCACAGAATCTTAGTCTTAGGTTTAAGAAATGATGATGTCAAACCCAATTTTTTCTTTTCTTACTTATCTGATATGAACCTATAGCTGCCCTTTAATTTCATAAGGAATTTTGATCTGTCCATCAGGATTATTTTCTGGACAACAGTCAATGGTTTAAACATCATTTTTACTTGGATATTTATGTTGACGGACAACAAAACATGCAAGTAGACATTACCTGTCAACTAAAATGTTCATTTACGAAAAAGTGTGGAATAGCAGAAATATAAAAAAAGAAAGCAAAGCGAATATGTCAGGCTTCAGGTTGGCATATGAGCAGGGGGAAAAAGGGCCGTCGTTTGTCGCCGGATATTATTGATGTACAAACAAATAGACACTGCGGGAGGACGCAAGAGTTTGGACGGCTTTTGAAAAACGAATCAAAGAGATGGCAGGGTGGGAGAACAGGGAGGGGGAAATAAATGAGTGGAAATTATGAGACAAAGGAAGGGTGAAAGTGGAAAATTGGGACAAGTTTTGGGGGGATATGAGGAGACAACGTACCGTAGATATAGCAAAGGATGTAAAGCTTAGGGAAAGAGGATTACGGATGAGGAAATATATATGTTGCTTTTGATTTTCTGTCTTTTTTTTGCTCAGCTCAATCTTTCTTTACCTTTTCCTGTTATGTTCTTGTATTTTTCTACCCATTCTTGGTTGTCTACTCTATTGTTTTTTCTCATTTCAGCACTTTTTTGTCTTAAATTGCTTTTATTCACTTTCACATTTATTTGTCACCTCTCCATCCTTTTTTTTAATCTCAGAACTTCAAATTATCATTTTTTTCTAATTTTTCCTGATTCTTCCTGTTTCTTTTCTCCTCTACTGCACCGTTCCTGTTTTTCTCCCCTTCTGTTCCATCACCTTTTTAGTTTCCTGTTAGTCACCTCTTTTTACTTCCTTTACATCTCTCATTCCTTTCGACTTTTCTCTGTCCTTTATTTTTTCCACCCTTTTCTCTCAAGCTGCCTGTTGAATGAGTCAATGATAGAATGAAAAAACTGCACACTTAAGATAATTTAAAAAAAATTCTGGCATTTTTCACTTTACTTTGACAAAGTACATAAATATTCAAATATTTTTGCATGAAAAGGTAAAATCTCTTTTGCATAGATTCATAATTTTGTGTCAGATTTAATCATGAAAGCTTATAACTCCTTCCAAAAAAAAAAAAGTCTTGTATTTCCTTTTATCCGTTTGCTTTCTGCCAAAATTTTGCTCATTAATTTCTTCTTTTATCGCAATATTTGACACTTTGCACACATAAAGCTCATTAATTTTTACCAGGATCTTCTTGGCTCTGGGGTTTTAAGACCCTCGTGGGGCTGTAAGCGCGAACGTGGACCAATAATGACAAGCATTATCATATATAAACACGGGAAATTAGATTACACTACCTCCTCTAATAATGCAAATTTGATCAGATTCACAGTAAATGTTAATAATCAGTCAAACTGCATTAGATTACACGCAACTCTTTCATATGTTGATAATTATTCCATCTGTAACAGCTAAACATATGATTAAAAATCTGATTTTATCATCAGTATTGATCAGCATTTGAAGCTGCAGCACGGCGGAGTCTCTTTCTGCGTCTCACAAAGACAAAGACTGAGGCAGACACTAAAATTGGTGGAAATTTTTATGTTTTTTTTGTGGCCACTCCAACCACTTGGGGAAGAAAAAACACACACACACATCCATACAGTGATGACACGCACAGTAATAATGCACACACAAGCAGAGATTAAAGTCCACAGTTTGAGTGAAGATTTTTTTTTTTTTGTGCTTTATTATTATTATTTTGGGCAGGACGAGAGGGGTAACGCTCTCTCCCTCCAGCGACCATGGGACTTGGCGAGTTGCCATGGAAACAGCCCAAACTGCTCCGGAGGAGTGATTGAGATTGGGGTGGAGGGGGTGTGAGAGAGAAAGAGAGGTAGCTGAGATTGAAAGAATAGGACAGAAAGCGAGAGGGGGAGATATTTTGCTTCGAAAAGAAGGCCCTCTAATGGTGACTGTTGTTTCCTCTCCACTCAGACTGAACAGCCTGGTGTGTGTGTGTGTGTGTGTGTGTGTGTGTGTGTGTGTGTGTGTGTGTGTGTGTGTGTGTGTGTGTGTGTGTGTGTGTTAAAGAATGAGATTTGTCAGGGTGAGGAGATGAAAAAATGCAGGTGTGTGATTGTCTGAATTTCACGGATTTTAGCACTTTTGTTTGTTTTCATGTTTGGAGAGACATTTTTGGAGGATTTTATATTCGTGAGAAGATGTGACAATTTTAATTTAGGTTTAGGTCAGGGCCTCACCTAAGGAGACATACATATGCATACCTTTGCATTATGTTCATTTAATTTGTTCTGCTTAATACTATAAACTGTTTATGTAGGTTGCTTCAGATACATTTATATGAGTGAATGAATAATCAGCTATTTCTATCTATATGTAAGTGCACATGCATCGACTCCTCGGTACCTTGTGTAATTTGCTTTGGTGTGTGTGTGTGTATATGTGTGTGTGTACTCCTCCCTAGGCTAGTATCAATGGTAAGCTGTGATTCAGGCTGTGAAAACACTGATTTGGCAGCCAGAGCGCCTTCCTCTGTCTCCATCGGGCTCGGCCAACAAAAATCCATCGCTTATTAACTGATGCTTTTATTGCAAAAGGAGAGGCACGCACATGTGGGTGTATTTTCTGTGCACGTGCATCTGTTAGCTGGGGTTGCCCTCAAATTGTGGAGGGTTTTTTGGAAGAAGGTGGTCTGCCTCTATAGCCAACTTCTGGCAGATTTTCAGAACTGATTTATCATCCTGTCTTGTAAATGTCAAATGTGTCAGTTGAAAAAAGGTTGATCTGGCTTGATTTAAGTAAATTGGAATGTTTCTTTAAGTTTTTTTTATCTTTTTTTATCTGGATGTCCGCCTTTCTAAACGTGCAGATTTCTCGTTTCAGGCGATAAAGAAGGGAGCACATTGTAGAAACAAAATGTAACTGTTTCTTTTATTCTGAACACAGACCTTTATCACAATGCATAATTCTTTATAACGGACATTAAATCAGGTTTTCTGTTTGCCCATTCATTCCCAAGATTTGACTTCCTGGTTTGAGACGTTGCTTCAATGTTTTCACATAATGCAGCTTAACGATACCACCTGCAGAAAAATACATGCACGAAACATAAAACTGCCACCCAATTATGTCACAGGTAGAGATGCTTCCTCTCCTATTTCACTAAATGCAAATGTAGTGATTAAGGCCGAGCTATTTACTTTTAGTGTCTTGAAAAAATTGGACATGTCTTCGTAAATGAAAGTAGTTGACACCATGTGGATTTCCAGACTGAAACTTAGCTTTTTATGTTGGTTTTGGAACGTTTGCTTCTTACTCTGAGTGGCACTTCGCATGTTATTTTTCATTAATTGTAATATGGAAATACTGTAATGTCAATGGGCTCAACAAGGTCCTGAAGAATAAATAGGGGAGATAGCAAATTTCTAACCTGCAACACAAGCAGTTTTTAATATGATCTTTTTTTGTTACATGGTAAAGACTTGAGACTTGGATTTTGGGGAAAGAATTGAGGTCTTATTTAATATTATTTAAATAATAGGCAGAGTTTTGACTTTGAAAAAAAGACTTAACAATTGACTCGAACTTGAATCTAAAAAACTAAAACTGAATTTTCTTTTTTTATTTTTATGACCAGCAGACCTCATCACACAGAGTGTTGTAGTGCTAATAAAAGTTGACAATAAAAGAATAATAGTTGAAATTAACTCACATTTATCCATCAGCATCTGTAGACAAACTTTTCTATGAGTCTGTAGCTCTGAACATCATTGTACAATGTGCTAACATGAACTTCACATCCTGAAATTAGACTACGGTTAATTTGACAGGAGAGCTTGCAGCAACATATACACCCCTCAGCCACCCAGTGTTTTCCTGTAAGTACATAGAAGGTGTTGGCAACATGTCTGCGTGAGCGTTCTGGGTGTTTTCGACAACATTTAAGAACTGCAGTCTAATTAGGTCAGACCTTGGAACAGATCCCTTTAAACAGAGTACAGGTTGCAACTCCTGCTGTCACATAGCTGGGCAGAACAGATTTGAATTAGCTTCTTATCAGCTGCTACATGAATTCTGAAAAATTGCAATTGTCAAACAAAAAACAGAGCTGCTGGAGTAAGCGCTTTGACTTTCCCTACGATAATTAGCATCAGCACCTGCTGGTCTGAAGTCTTACACACTAATGTGGCTCTACAATCGGCTGAATTATGGAATGTGCTTAATTTTAATCTGAAACTAAATTTCTGCTCAAATAATATAATATTTTCGCTTATATGAATTTTTTTTTTCTTAGTTTTGTATAACAAAATTCCAGATAGCAGTATCATGAAAAGTAAGCAACACTAAACCAGTCTGGTCATAGGATATGAAATCCAGTCAATCTGAAAAAAGAACAGAAATACTTGATTTTTCCTGAGCGGTGAAAGTGAAAGGTGCATTCATAGACATATGTTGATGAACGTGTTCAACGTTCTTGGAAATCCTGTTGATACAAAAATATGTTGACACAGGGAAGGGAGAAATGGAGCAGATGGAAACAAAGCTAACAAAGCGTGTCCTATTTGGGGTTTCTTTTTTTGTCAAGTTCAAAACTTTATTGTAAATGCAAATTTCAAAAACATATTCCTTCAGCTAACAAAAGTGAATATATTTAAACCAAAATCTACCTTTTATTGGATTCTCTCCAGGATTAAATATTTAGATATGCTTAAATGATGCAAGGTGCTTTTATTTTAGAAGTTATTCCACATGTTATCCCATTATAACTGCTTTTTGTATTTTATAATGATATTTCATGACAGAAAGTATTTCTATATTTATTTGTATTTATTGCTAGCAAATCCAAAGCACTTAAATTAATTTTCTGTTCATTGAAAAAAGAAGAAGAAACTTAATTGACATTTAATAGCATTTCTGAGCCAGATCAAGCTCTTTACAAATAAAGAAATAACAAATCAAATGGACATTGACCTTTTTTTCTTTTTAGGAAAATGAAGAAACGATAAATTAATCTTTAATAACTTGAGGTATTCACTGAAAGATTCAGAGCTTTGACCGACTATTCTAGTCGCACACAAAAACAGGCTTTCTGCTTCAAAGATTCCTTTTTGTGAGGGAGGCATGAACTCTTGGAAAGCTCTTCTTACCTTGGCTGCTGCTTATCTTTCGAAAAGCCATGTGGTCTTAGATAAAACATTTGCGATTTGCACAGATCAGCCATACTGATATTTCTCCACCATTTAAATGCACAAACGCTGGCCAGGAGAGTTTTTGATGTTTGTGAGTAAGCTACAGTGAAAACCGTGTTTCTTTGACAAGCCTCCGTTTACTCGTTATGAGTTAGTAAATTGGACTTTGCACATGTTTTGGTGTTGTTGCTCCTCAGTGCAACTTGGCGAACTCGAGGAACAACTCTGGTATGTTACACTCCCAAAGCAGTCTGTCTCATTGCATAAGACCTTCTAACATTCAGCTGGTTTTGATGAAAGCTTTCCAAAGCAAAATATCATGACCTGCCAGCGTTCTTCTTCTCCCTTGCTTTTGGAATATTTTATTTCCACTTGAGCCGCCGCAGTAAACCATAAATGTTTTTGTCATCTAATGTAACAGAATAGTACTACCTAAGAAACGGTCATTTTGAACATTTTGAAAGAGGATTTTCCTAGATCAGTAAAGAAGACCGAAAAAAATATATATACTTGTTATTATCAGCTTTTTCTGCCTCTTTTTAACATAAAGGAAAAAAATCTGTGTTTTGTATTTATACGTGCTGCACATAATAACTTAAACCTGTACAAAAATGTCAGCATAAAATCAAAACGAGCCATGAAACTTTATTTTCTGCATATCTTTACTCATCATCTAATAAGACGAGCATTATTACGTTGGGAATATTTGGGCTGTAGTGCTGTTAACAAAGCACAATAGCATAATATCATTCACTCAAGCATAATATCCATGGAAATTATTAAAATCATATTTGTGTTATAGCAGGAAGAGGAATGCCTGGAATAAATAAAATCCGTAAGTTTTAAAGTTATGGTAAGCAGGTTGTTCTTGAAAATTAAATCTTGTATCTGAGATTTACCTGAAAGAATAAAGGAAAAAATACTATTAATATAAGATAACCCATTACACTTATTTTCAGATTAAACAATTCTATAGAAAGTAATCATGAAATGCAGTCATCCTCTGATTTCCCCCCCCAAAATACCTGTGGTGTTGCCAGGTGTTATCTTCAGTAGCGTTAACTGTATGCGTGAGATGGTTGGACAGAGAAACATCTAATGGTTGTTATGGTTACTTGGTGACCCCAAGTTGCCAGTCTTTGCAGCAGCTTTCTTAACAGTGAGATTTGGAAACGTTTTTCCACCTTCCTTAACTTTTACCATCCTCCTCACTACATAAATGACTAAATAAATGTGGCTCTTTCTTCAGTTTAGTGATTGACAGCTTAAAGTAAAAGGTGTGCTTTGTCATGTCACAAGGAGATACAAACTTACTCAAAAAAGTGAAATATTACATTTAATTGGTAGTGGTACAACTGCGTCACTCATTTCTTTATGAAAAACTATTTATAAATTTTACTTTTAAGAAATGTGCTGCAACGGATTGATTTTTCTAATTTTCAGTCTATTTTCTACGTCAATGAAAAGTAATCCTTTTCAAAAGATTTTTTAACATCTTTGCAACTTTCTCTGCCTCTGAACCTTTAGATACTTTCTCAGAGTTCATGGCCAGTTGGTGGGTATTTTTCACTTTTTTTTCAGGACAGCTCAGTTATCCCTGAGCTGAAAGCTTGACTGCTGTTTACATGGGCAGTTTTTTGGATGTTTTTGTAATGGATGATCTAAACTTTGAAAAGCTGTTTCGCTCCCCTCAGAATAGCTGAACTGTTTTGTCGTGCACCGTGATCCTGACACTTAAGGCTGGTTTAAAAATCACTTATTAGCCTGACATACGTATTTTTGTGCGAAAAAGCCAGAGGAAGCCGGTGTAAATCCGTTCATGCTCAGAAAAAACTCAGAAAGTCCACACAGAGCAGCCTGGGATTTGAACTGAACTCTGCTCTGGTCGTTTTCAAATTTGACTGAAACGTTTTCCCTTTTTATGAAGCTCAAAGTAAATCTCAGACTAAATTTCTCTCCTTACTTGAGAAGCTTTGCCTTATTTCTTCCACTGTACTGTCTCAAAGATTGAAGCAAATCAAATTTTGGTTTGACATTCAGCCATAAAAATTGAATAAACATGACTTTTCCTCAGTGAAGTTGTTTCTTTACTGCATCTTGTTGCATCATACAGAATCCCTTTGGGATCGCAGCAGTCCCCCCCCCCCCCCTCAGTTTTATGATCTCAAAGTCACACTGATCTTTTGACTCTTCAATTTTAGCTGGTTATTGTATATCTTCATTTTCTTCTTGCCCTTATTGCAGATTTAGATGTGTTTTTCTCATATTTCTAGAGTGACCTTAATATCCTTTTAAATGCTCTTGTTGCAATGTAATGAAATTGGTTTTCTGCCCTAAATATTAAAATAATTTGTTTCAAGGCAGCTATTCATTTTTGGCTAACCCTGCCTCATGGCTTGATGTGACCTTTTTCACAGGCCCTGCAATTAGCTGCAGACATATTGGAGGAAAGTGTCGTAAAACTTGTATCGCTTTGAGGTGCAGGGCAGGTCCTCTCATCAGGGTATGCAACAAAACTTACACGTCTTCTGTCAAAAAGAGTTTTGTAAACTTGTCAATCCCATTTTTAATTCTGAACATGAAACAAAAAACAAACAAAACAAAACATGAAAAGAAAACATTTCCATTAAAAAATACTACACATCGTATCCTCTGTTCCTAATTTTATACCGTTAAAGGCCTTGTTACTGTTCCTTGACCTCATGCTGAGTTCAACAGTTGGATTTGTTCCCAAAAAACAAGTTTAATCTTCACAAAAGTGTCTTCTATAAATGGTGTTGGAAAAAAATGCTTACATACGAGTTTAATTGAATTCTTGTTTGGAAATTTTTTCAGTATTATTCGGTTTAAATTCAATCATTTCTCTCTGGTGGCAAATTCAACTATTTTGTAGTTTGGCACAAAAAGACATTTACAGAGCTGGTTTTCCTTGACAATTTATTTTGTACGTCATGGAAAATGTCTCCAAGCTGTTTTCAGTGCAGGGCTGGACGCTGCCGCCTTCTTTTTTCCTTTTCTTATCCTTTTCTTCATCTTTTTTAATTACTAAAACTTAAAAGTACAAGCAGCACTGTAACTGACCAATATTGCACACAAAAACAACCTACAGTCACATGAAAGCGGTTTAGTAATTCTCTTAGCGCATTCAGTTATTTTTATGCTGATTTGGGATTTGTTTCCACAGCAAAAATGTTGTATTATTTTAATAGAATCTTAAGATCTGTAGTTCTGGCTGTACAATTTAGAGACACTTTAACACAACACTGTGCATTTTATGCAGACCTAGAGAAAACAGTAGGAGGTTGATTGGCATTGGCATCCGCTAGTTTAATTCCTGTCTATTACAATGAAATTTTAATGTAATCGAAGTTTACTGACAATGTTGGACTGACAAGAAGAAGAAAAGACTGAAATTAAATAAAAAAAAAACACTTTAAAGCTTAAATATTTGGCAAATCAGGAGCTCTTGAGCCTGATGTTGCTCATACTGTGCACTTTGGACCCACTGGCGTCAATTTGCACAGGTGTAATTAAAGACAGTGCATATATAATTTAGCTAATTTGGGGGTTTTAATCTCACATAAGTGTATGGCTAACAACAATATTTGCATTGCATTAAGACTACCTTGTAATTTGCTCAAGATTAATACAATTCACCAAACATTACCAGGATGTTGAGCCGAAAAAATGTATCTTACATCACTAACTCCACCACTGTTTTATCAGCCTACTTATATGTTTAATAGTAAAGCAAACTTAGACAAGACTGTATTAAAATATGTTTTGTCCAGTTCTTCTCACTTTACACTGTTCAGTTGCAGTCACATACAGACCAACACAGTTTTCACACAAATACTATTTCCAATCTGCTAAATCTTTATTCTGTGGTTAAGACACAAGACTTGTTCTTTTGTTAAGTGAATAAACCAAATTTTGCAAAGTGATTTACACCATCCAGTTTGATTACTTGGCTTATTCAGGAAGGTTTGCCCTGTTTGAACCTCAGACATTTAGATCGATGAGCTCCTCTCTGTTGAAGGGAGACTGGACACCATCTGAAGGTCAGAAGAACTGAAGGTTGTAGCTGCCCTAGAGTGTGGTTAGAGATTTAAAGAAGTCTCAAAATCAGACATTACACTGTGTAGTCTACAAACCATAATGCCCAGAGCTGGCTGACCGAGCAAGTTTATCCTCAAAGCAGAGAGCAATGTACAATTAAAAGTGTCCAAAAGCCACAAACTCATCAGGGGACCTACCACAGCCTCTTGCTACGCTTTTTACATGCCTGTACTTTCAGTAAGAGTTTACACATGGTAAAATTTCACAGGTTTATGAGAAGGAAACATTTGTTTTGTAAGAAAACATGAAGGGTGCGGTAAAGCTTGCCAGACAGAACCGCGACAAAGAGCAGGACATCTGGAATAATGTATTTCTGGACAAATTAGTCAAAAACCGAATTATTTGGACAACAACATAGCAGACATGTTTGGGATAAAAAATATATAATTCATACAAATGAAAGAACCTCAGCAAAAAAGCTGAAGCATAACTGAAACCTGCAACATGACAAAACACACTAGTAAATCTGCCAGGGATTGGCTGAGAAATCAGGAATGGAAAGTCCTGATCTTAATCTCGCTGAGATGCTTTGGGATACTTTTCAAACATCTCACAGCTGAACGTGAGTAAAGAGGCACATCTGAGACAAGTAGAAAGCTACGAGAAGCGTCTCAATTAAGTTATTTCAGGCAAACTGAAATAACATTATTTGACAATCGAGATCTGCTTAATGATTAAATCTGGGTTCATTTTTAGTGGGAAGTTGTAATGAAATCACCTTTTTTTCTCGAAGGTAAAAAAGAAATCGATAAGTAAACATTTCCTAATAAAGATGTAAATATTTGATGGGATGTTCTTTTTTTTTGGACTGTTTTGTGCCGTCCAGGGTGGAGTTTCCCCCTGTTTTCTAAACTCTGCAGCATTTTACTCTCAGAAGACCCCTCCTGACTTTTCCAGCCATCTTGTCTAGGGTGTGTGAGTCGGTTCGTGCAGCGTATAAGTCCACCGCCATCTTGTTTAGAATGCATGCGTGTGTGTTTGGCGTCGGTCGGGATGTGTGCTCGTTCCAGCGTGAGCCCTGTCCGAGAAGCCGGCGCTGCTGTAAAGCTGCTCGTCCCGTTCGCAGCCAATGTCAACAGCAGAGCGCATAACTTCCCATGAGCCTTTTCCCCTAGAAGGTAACGGGAAGGCTGCTCAGTTCGTTCGGCTCCATACGACCGAGTGTGTGTTTTTACGCTCATTTGTCTGTGTCTCTGTGGGGAGAGTGTGTTGTAGCGCCCATGGGTGTGTGTTTTAGTTTATTATTTGTTTCCCTGAGTGTATTTGTTTGCCGATGAGGACATTTTTTGGCTGCTGAGGTTATTTTCTCTGCTGACACTTTGGGAACGTGTCTTAAAGGGCAGTTTAAAGTCTTTAAACATGCTTCCAGGGTTCATTTCTATCCTGGAGAGTCTTCATACACGCAGAAATGTGTGTTTTTGCATGCTTGCTGCTGTCTTGCTGATTTGTTCTCATTGGCAGCGTTTTCTTCACGCTGCTTTTGTGTGTGTGTATGTGTCTGTTGGTTTGTGTGCACATGCACTCACAGCATGAAGTCTCACACACCACCGCGGTGACAGTACACTCTGCAGTATATGTCCAGCGTGTGTGTGCAGCAGCAGCAGCTCGCACCAGCGCAGGTACTGAATGTGTGTGTCAGTGTGTTTTAGCAGAGCGCAGTAGAGCAGAGTGGCGGGTCTAATGCGATTACGTCCCTTGTCTCCGTGCAGAACTGATAAGGTATTAGAGGGCGGGCCGTGATGAGATTTAAATTAATTCAGCCTCCATTCAAATTCACCATGAGATGAGCTGCTCCATTATTTTGGCCTTCCAGCCCAACACTCCCTCCCTCCTCCTTTCATCCCTTCATCCTTTCTGTCTCTCCTCTTGTCTCCTGTCATCCTCCTCTTTCTTTTGCTGCTCTTATTCTTCAGCTCGTGACAAACCTACTTCCTTCTTCCAACAAATCCTCTTCTTTTTCTAATTCTCTCTTCAGTCATTGTCTTTTCATCAATCCTGTTCTTGGATTATTATTCATTTGTCACTTATCCTTTACCTACTCTTTCAGGCTTTAATTTCTCTCTTTTTTCCCCTCTTCCGTCATGACCACCTCTTCTACTGTTTCTGCGTTCATCCGACCACTCCCTTCAAATCTCTTGTGTTTTTTTTTCATCTCTTCTGTTTCTAAATTCCTTCCAGTTGATTATTATAGTGCCAACACACAACAAAAGCCAGACTGAGACAAATTCATATCCATTTACATAGATTCCAATTGGGTGGAGTTAAATTCACATCAGTTTAATCTTTTCTGATACATGATCAAAATTCAGAGTGTTTTTTGACAGTCTGATTTAGTTGATCATTAAATGTTGGGAAAAAGTTTTCACCTAAAAGAAGTCCAGTCCATTGTATCAAGTCATGGACTTGGGAGCCAATGACTCGAGTCAATGACTTGATTGTATTAATGGAGGACGTTCGATTGAGACAGTGGAAAGGAATGACTTCCTTTTAACCTCCTTTAATCCTCCAGCTGAACCACATTAAGAATTGATGACCGTCTACAAGAGCAAGAATACTTTCTAAGGAAAGAGACAGAAACTAAACGCAAACTGTCCTTTACCCCACAGCAACGTCTGCTCAGTGGAAGGAGAGTTGTCTTTCCATTTACAGCCTCTGCATTTGATTTTAGTTGATGCGCCCCTGGGCAAGGCTCTTAACCCAAAGTTGCCTACATGTTTGTGTATCTTTGCATAAATATGTGTAGAATTTGTTCAAACAAACATTTCCGTGTGGTTGGTATGACGAGGAAAATGCTTTTTATGTTCAGTTCTCTGTGTTTACCTGCTGTGTAAAGAGAAGCTAAGAAAAAGCAAATACCAACCCTGTCAGTGACTTCATCTAGGGAGGACAGCTAAACCCTCAGTCAGGAGAACTTTCTATGGGAAAGAAACAACATTAGTGCATAAACTTGGAATACCTCTGTGGAAGATTCATTCCAAAAAAGAGACAGCTAAACACAGAAATGTGGGATCAGGAATAGCTTCAGTGGAAAAGAAAAAACTAATTATGGTAGCAGTACATTAATGGAGAGTAGTAGGAGAAGCAAAGAGAGGAAAAGCAGTCAGTAGCTGCTTCTCTATTACAAATGTGCACAAAACTTTCTCAATGCTCTGCTAAATAAAATCACACGTGAATAAATATGTTCATGTGGTAATTAATTAAAAACATGCTTCACCATAATCCTCCAACTACTTCCTTTAATTTTTTTGTGGGGTAATATCCAATTGTTGATCATGTGACTTGTATGACGCAAAAAAGATACTTTAAAGTTTTTATTTAAAAAAAAAACGTTTTTTATTGTTGTTTTTTAAAAACTGGCACATTTGAAATTGCATGACCAGTGGGAACACAGCCACTAAGTTCAGTATAACTTTCAATAATCTGACAGTACGTTTTATGTCTGAAATCTAGACAAGATGTCTGATGGAATAAAACTGGTAGCCGGTTCCTGGTGGGAGCCGTCTGATAACTGAAAGATCTGTTTCCAATTCTGCTTTTAGAAACAAGGTGCCACCAGTAAACCTCGAGTCTGAGACTAGCTGACTTTCCAAAAGAAGGATAAGCATCCATTCACAACTTTATGTGTGAAGAATTTCAAGTTGGATGTAAAAATAGAGAGAGCTAAAGAAGCTGACCTGCATCATTTTTAAATCAGTTAAAGGCGTTTTACCAATTTTCCTGGGTTCCTAATTGAGATCGTCCAGCCTAGAAATAAAACGCATTGATTACTTTTACTGCATTGCTTTCAGACAGGTTAGATCCAACATCTGCTACGTTTTTCTGATGAAAGAAAGATGTTGTTATGCTTCAGCCAATTATTTCCTTCGCCTCATTTGTTCTTTCTTTTAGCTTGGCTCACCCAGTTCTGGTAACTTCACTCCAAGGTTTTCAGAATTTTCTGCAACTAAATCCTGTTTCTCAACACATTCCCGTTTTCTTTTTCCAGACTGCATTATCATTTCTGTCCGTTATTTTAGTAATTTCTTTGCTAGTGGGGATGCCAACACCCCCAGAAGCAACAGGTTCTTCCACTGATAGCCCCACAGGTCGAGGTGAGACATTCTCACGTTCACCTAAAAAAATAACAACTTTTCTTATTATTTTTTTGACCAGCCTTTTGTCATTTTCTAGTCTAGATTGGATAATTAAACAATGGAAAACACAATTAAGTTGCTGAAATGCCCAACCCTAACCTGAAGTTAGATTTCAAAGGGAAAATATCCTTCACACCACAAATAAATGTGTGCTTTTTATGTCCTCAGGCTTCTGTATCCAATTACCATTAAAATATGTTTGAATATCAGAGTCTCTATATACATTACTTTCCTGCAGACAATTTGCACGCGGTCTGAACTTCCATTACTTCTTTTTGTACTTGGGTACAAATTTTTGTCATGCTCATGAACAATGACAGAGGACAGGCTGTGGACTCTTTCAGACGAGAGCAGGTGACAAAATTTAAATCACAGCAACCCTCAGCAAGTCCTGCACACAGACATACAAGGACATCGTAATTGGTCCTTTCGTGTCTCTGAAGCGTAATGATGTCAAAAGGTTGTGCTTATTTGACATGTTTCTGCTGGACAGGTTCTTCACCTTGTACTTTAATCTTCAATGTCTTCCAGTTGATTCTCGTGTTTTTATGTCTCACTTATTTTTCTTTACAAATCCGTCTCAAGTTTCCAGCCCAATTTGCTTGTTTCCTATCTACAGATTTTCCTCCTCCCATTTCTGTATCACTCTCCTCCAACCCTTGTTTTTCTCTTTTCACCTACCCGTTTTTCCTTTTTCAGCATCCTGCCGTTTTTTTCCTTTCCACACTTCCAAATTTCCTCACCGAATCCTTTTCTTTACTCACCTTCAAACTTAATTAGGTTCCTCTTCCTTCTCTCCTGATTGCATATTTTATTTCCCACTTCTGTTTTTGCTCTTCTAAGATCCTCACCCTGTTCCTCCCTTCTTTTCTCTTCACCTTCCTTCTTCATCTTTTTTTTCCGCCTGCTCTTTTCTGACTTCCTTCCGTTCTCCACTCCCTCCCTTCTTCCCCTCTTGCCACAGAGACCCCTACCATTTACTCCACCCTTTCCCTCCCTCCTTCCACTGGTGTAGCGCTTCTTTAACAAAACATTTAACCAAATGGAGTGAAGCTTAACCTATCAGAACGGGCGGCTTAACGGGTGTGTATGTGTGTGTGTGAGCATCACTGCGTGCTCCCCGTTGCTTGTGCATGCATATTAATATGTGCGTGCTCGTGTTTCTCAGCGCCTCTTCGATTTGAGTGTGTGATTAAACCGAGCCACCATTCAGGGCCGTCCTCTGCTGCGTGCAGCCTGCTGTTTTCAGCCAAAATTTTTCCAAAAAACACTCTGTAAATAAAGCCAGTTGCTGGATCTCGGCAGCAGCCTGAGATGGCGTTTTGCGTTAGCGGTTCTTTGCTCGGTTGATCTTCTTCAGCCGTCTAAGAAATTTTCAAAAAGAATTACTTTTTCTTTCATTTGATGAATCTTGATAATATGCTTTTTTTAGTTTTGTTTTTTTTTTAGTGAAGCTGCTCTCTTACAGATGACGGGCTCTGCAAGAAAATGACACAAAGCCGAGCGACAGCCACCAAACCTTTGACCCTCCCTCATGTTTCCTGTCATTTCTAGCTCAGAATTCATTCATTCTCCCCAAATTTCTGCTAAACTCGGTGCTGCAGACACAGAACGGTTGGCTTCAGCAATTAATAAACGACACCATTTGCATATTCACAATCGATTTATTTTTGATTAAAATAGCGGCAGCAGGCTCAGATGGCAAGAGCACACAGAATGAAATCAAACTTCCAACCCAGAGCGGCTGGAGCGCCGGAATTTTTGGCAGCGGAGAGACAAAGTCTTCACATCATCAGCACAGACACCTGGAAATCAAACATTTCTAGAGCAGGTTAATGCGCTCATTATGTAGCAGGAGAACACCAGGTACCTCTGATTTTCCCCAGACGTGAATACATAGTGTACTTTCAGCAAATTTTAACCTCATTAACCTGAACCCTACGGGTCTCCCGCCTGGAGAAATGACAAATGTGCCTTAATTGCATTCTGTTATTTATTTATTTTATGGAAAAAGTGACAAAATTTGGCAGAAAAATGGCAGAATTTTCTATTAATGTGGAAAAGTAAAACGTGTCCAGGGATTAAATATTTTACTTTAGATGTTCTATTCAGCAATAGTTAAAGTGCACATTAACAATAAAAATAGACTTTTAAAAAAAAATTCAAATATGTATGTATATATATATATATATATATATATATATATATATATATATATATATATATAATAATGTGTGTGTGTGTGTGTGTGTGTACACATTTGCATCCACATTGAATGTAAGCAATTATGCTATATTTAGTTCACACAGAAAACAGATTGAACAAAGGAGAGTATTGACAAGCTCATGACAATGATTTTACCTTATTTTCGGTTTCTTTCTTTGCGATAAAAAATAAGTGCCTCAGAAAATGAGAGAAAACTTTGTCTTTCCAATCAAACGTGTTTTATCTGTAATTAGTATGTAGTTATGAAGTTTACAACACTAAAACATAACATTTTTAGGATTTTTCTATGTATCTACATGTGGAGTGTTAAAGAAAATACAATAAAACTGTAGAATAAAGTCTTCTCTCCTTGTATAACTAATTTGATTCAAATAAATATATATATTGCTCAAAAATAACTTTTCTACATAGGTTTTTGTGTGTTTATGTCTAGGCATTTTTCACATTTATCTATTTGAGACAAACCTGACATTCATATTTCAAAAGGCTGAAACTCTATTCCTCAACATTCAGTCTTCAGTGACAGGTCAAATGATCGCTGATACTCAGAGGAATCCTCTGTTAGCCACTTATGTATTCATAGTCTTTTTCAAAATCTGTCTATTTCTGTTTTCATTTCTATTTTAAGTTGTTTAAAGCACTTTGAAATGCCTTGCTGCTGAAATGTGCTATACAAATAAAATTTGATTGATTGATTGATAGTATGACTGAGGTACAATTATTTTCATGTAAACACAATAAAATAGTAAATTACCTTGCAAGGTAACAGGATAAAGCAGAACTTTGTAAGCATAACCAGCTGCTTAGCATAAGTGCAGTCAATAGCCTTCTAGCTCTACTTTTAAAAACAGCATTACTTTAAGAAGAGACAGATGGACAATGCTCTGTTTTTTCCATGCAATGACTTTCCAAACAGATGACCTCATCTTCCTCGTAATCAAGCAAAAGGTTTAAGAGCAGCCGCTAGCAACAGGTGGGGGGAGGGAGGCTGCGCGGTTATCCTACGCCTGATCCAGCTGAAGGAAAAAAAAAACAGTCACAGGTCTTTCTCATTAATGTGACTTTAAACCTAACATCAGATGATAATAGTTATCTTTGCTAACTCTAAGGATTCCCTGATCCAGGTAACTGATGAGCTGAATGTTTGCATTTTGCTGCTATTTTTAATGTGTTAATTGCAAAAGAAAAGAGAGATAAAAAATATTTGGCCTACATATGAGTTTAACGACCCTCAATGGCTACACGTTCTAAAATGAAGTGGCTGAGATGCTGAAGCTGACACACAGTTGTGGGAAAGTGTGATGATGGGGAAAAACAAAAAAAGAAATGAGTCGGGAAATGTGATGTAGTTGCAACCGATATCATTATCACTGTTTTCAACGATAAAACCACAATCACGTTTTTCTTAATGTTTTGCAGCCCTAAATACAAGTTATAGCTTAAACTGCTGTGCAATTAATCAATGAGCAAAACATCTTTCAACATATCTGGCTTGACCTTCTATTCCTCTATAAAGTTATTTCTTAACGTTCTTGGAGGCGGTCCACAGTTTTCTAGCAGCTCATTTGGTATTTGTACAGTATTGATAGAGAGTATGAGTTGCTATGAAGTCCAAAGCGTGTGGCTTAAATTTTTTTGGATTACATTTAGTTTCAATATCCATCCATCCATTTTCTTTACACCCTTGTCCCTCAGTAGGGTCAGGAGGGTTGCTGGTGCCTCTCCAGCTAACGTTCCGGGCAAGAGGCGGGGTCACCCTGGACAGGTCACCAGTCTGTCACAGGGCAACACAGAGACACACAGAACAAACAACCTAGAAGGTTCTGGGTTCGATTCCCGGCTCTGGTCTTTCTGCATGGAGTTTCTCCCTGTGCATGCGTGGGTTTTCTCCAGGTTCTCCGGTTTCCTCCTACAGTCCAAAAACATGACTGTCAGGTTAATTGGCCTCTCCAAATAGCTCCTAGGTGTGAGTATGTGTGTGTGTGTGTGTGTGTGT
>CAEGAF010088957.1:0-21755 GCA_903067075.1 Micropoecilia bifurca | reverse complement strand
TATATATGGCTTTAGAGATTTTCCAAAAATTGAAATTGGATCTGTGTTTTACTGAAAAAAAGGAAAATTACATTTCTGTAATATGTCTTATCATGTTACGTTTTAGTGAGTTGGGACAGGTGGAGTGTTTAGATTTTTTTTTACCCTTTTTGGCGCCTGTGTTGCATCTTCAATTTTCCCTGCTGCATATTCAGTCCCTCTAGCCGTCTCCCAACACCACCACCCTAACCCTCATTTTTGATCAATAGCCAGCCATATGAAACCAGTCTTAAAAAGGTGATCTCACCACCAAGGTTACTGTCACCTGGATGCCACATCTGGAGGCTACCAGCTTCCAATTAGCGCTCCCGAGAGAGCCAGTGAGAAGAAAAAAACAGAGTGATATGGCAACGGCAAATAGAAGCAACAGTCCAAGGATCTTTCTTTATAGGTTTTAAATCTGCATGGCAATTTTGGAGACTGGATGGAATTCTTGATTACTCCTCCTCCTTTGTATAGGTGCTCCTTCAACCAGCCCCACCCTTCTCCAAGCCTCCTCCTGCAGGTTTATGTCTCTTTATTTAGCTTTTGTCACAGATCATGCAGCCGCCTTATCAACTATGCCTTGATTACTGACTATGCAGCAATAAGGCTTGATCTGAAGAACAGGGGGACTTATCCCTCAGGTGTTTTCTCTTGGACTAGACTGGATTACAGAGCTGAGAATATGAATGTATTTATTTGTTGATTGGTAGGATTGGAGATGGTTTATCAGCACATTTGAGCAATATCTGCAGTGTCTGTGCACAAATAGCTGAGGGAGGGAATTGAGCAATTACTGTAAATGAGCTTTCTGAATGCATTGAGACAGCCTTCACAATATACCTCGTCTAATACATAATACATAGTCAAAAGTTAGGGTGCCAACTCAGGATCGTTTTATTTGAATTTGCAGGACAAGAACTGTATGAAAGTAGATGGCTGAGAGGACATATTAAAACTCATTAGTTTATAATTATTTACAATTGTTTCATTGCTGATTATAATTAAGAGCCGAATAAACCATCATGCCAAACTATTCTCTCCCCAAAGGCTCCAGAACATTCTCTCATTCACCCACATCACAAGTGCCCAAATGACAACCATATTACACAAATATATTTATCCAAAACTGAGCGATAAAACAACTCTGATACATCCATTCAATGCCCCTGATCTTGTGTGCCTAAATATTTGCATATTAAGACTAGATGAGGCAGTTTTAATTCACTTTGTGATAATGTTTGGTTTTCAAGACTCTCCAGCAACACCAAAAAATACAACATGAGGTACAAATAGGCCACTTCACCTCCAAGGTTAGACTGAAACAAAAAGGGGAGTCTTTATCTTAACTAGGAAAAAAGCTTTTAAAAAAAAGTACAAATAAATCCTGTTGTTTAACCCCCTAATTTTAAGAAACAGTGATTCACACTTTATAAACTTGGATCATACACTATAGACTCAGTAGAGTGAATTGTTGCACCTTTTATTGCACCTTACTTTAAACCAGTGTTGTTTCAAGAGCTTTGATTCAGTTCACTCTTCCAGGACTTCATACTCTGAATTACTACTTTATTGTGGTAAGTGCAAATAAGTAATTTTATACCAGTGTCCATAACAACTGCCAATCACATATTGTTTTGTGTGTAGGTGTTTACATTAACTTTGAGGGATTATAGATTAATATGATCAAACATTATGCATACTGTAATATAACAGCATATTATATTCTCAAAATCGTGCATTACAACCCGTTTTAATTTTTTTAGTCTCAAATCCCATTTTGAGTCAACTGACAATTATGGAATATAAAAGCTGAGGATCCCTGATGAGATGACAATGATTCTATGTGACCTTCTGCTATTATTTATGGGAGTCAGAAAACCACTTTTCCATATGGTAAAATGTATGGGCATTATTGGTTTTCAACGAGAATATGAAGAGTCAAAAGGTCGGGTTTCCCAAACAGATCAAGTTCAGATCAATGAGTTGCAGCTGAATTTGTTGCTGGTAATTTGGTCTATACAAATAATTACATATTCCTCCTTTTTATCTTGAACCTTACTTTGGTGGTATGAAGTGTTGCCATCTACTTTGGGACATTTTGTACTGACCATGCGTCATTTGTACCTGCCAGGTGGGGCATGTATTTAACGATTTAAGGGCATTTAACATTTTGCAGATAGCTTGCAATAAAAAATTAGATTTTATGAAAATAGTTATTGCAAATAAGTAATACTATGATTGGGGGAAGATATGTCTCATTTTATCAGAGTGAGCCGTCTTAAATTGGGATCAAAATAATAATAAAAAAATAATAATAATAATGGAAAAAGTGTGATGCCATGCTATCACACAATGATAAACAATTCAGGAAAATTACATGTGAGATAGGAGCAATTTCTGACTGTTTTTCTCCATAATTTATTGCAATACCTACCTGCTATAATTCATAAACTCCTGTTTAATCTTTAAACTACATAGGTACAAAATGGTCTATTTATAGTCATGAGAATGGGAAGAGTATTATAGTAAATGTGTATGCAAGCAATTATGGTACAAACTGAAATATGAAATGGCGAAGAGCTAAAATGACCAGCGCCCGTTTTGAACAGAGTCAGACAACAGGATCAAGGCCTTGCTATGCAGAGAGGAGAAGCAAACAAAGCTCTTCTGCTACTTCGCACCCACCTCCTGTTGACAACTGCTCCCTCCTTTTCTTCCTCGGTGTTTGTGAGTGTCTGTGTCTGCATGTTCGTGTTCCAGTTCCTTTTTCACATCCGTTGCTTGCTCAGTCAACAAGCCCCATGGCTGCCCACGATTGGTTGCTAATTGCTGCTGACATTGTTTGGTCTCTCACTGCTTAGTTTAGGACAAACCCCTCATTCATGTGCTGCGGACAGCTCGTTAGGGCTGACCTCCACCTTCCACATCTCCCACCCTGTCTCTCGGTCTCTCTGTCTCTCTCTCTCTCCCTCTTTCACTGACCTCCTTAATTAACTGGTAAGGCACTGCTGGGAAATTTGCACACAAAGGCCTGGTATCTAGCCTGTTAGCCTCCCACTACTAAAACTCCCCTCTCCCACCTCCTCCGAATTCACATCTTCAGCCTACTGCCTTCTTCCCTTGCCTGAACAGAGGTCATTGTACAATCACAGAAAACAAAGATAAAATGATTCAGAATACAAACACATTCACCATTTGTGCAGTTGTTTCCATGCGTGTTGCCAGCCGCGCCTGTTTCTTGCCGTCCCTTATGTATCCTTTCTCTCTGTTTCTGTTCTGTATTAATAGTGTACCTCATTAGAAAGCTTGTTTGGAAGTAGTACACTAGTGATACACTCTTTCAAGTCGTCCCTGCCTGTTTGCTTTCTGTTCCCCATTTAGTTTTATTGCTATTATTCTTTCTCCATCTTGCCTATTTGTCATGCCCTCAGCTCCACAAACTCCCCCCTTTGCCTTTCAGGAAGCTTCAGCTGTTTTTGTGGTCTCTGTGGAGTGCTCCCAAAGAGTAGTTAGCTGCCTGTTGGCAACGAGGCCCTCTAAAGGGGCCCGCTGAAGAATGCTAGGGGCAAGAAGTGTAAACAGGTGTAGCCTCTCCATTATATAGGACCCCCGCTACACTTGCACACTCCACCTTTAGCTGTGTTTTTATATGTCACTGTCTCTTATGCACACGTTCTGATGGATTCCACAACCAACCACTGCATTTCTTGTCTGTGTGCATGTGAGTTGTGAGAAGTTACCTCTCTTTTGTCTGTGCTGCTGTTGGAAACTGCATGGTCACAAAGTGCACCAGACATCTCCCATGGGGACCTTTTTCACCCAAAATATTTTGTCATTGTCTGCCCAAAGGCCCATCATGTGTAAAGACAGGCATGAATCCCTGAGCTGCAATATTTCAGAAGATGCACCAACAGGATTCACATTTCTTTTGTTCATTCATGTTAATTTCCTCACTATTGCTTCCCATTTTAGTTGTTACTTCTGCTACTCGTCTTCTTCATTTCCAGTTTATTTTAACCAGAACTGGGAATTTTAAAATTGCTCACACGAAGTATGCAGAAACTCTGAATGTCCACACTATATGTGGAGGGATGAGAGTGAACATTGAAGAGCAACAGAAAGGAAAACCTAACTTCTGTTTGCCTGGGGAGTACTCTTCATCCCATCTGCTGAAAATGCTCCACATATTGTGACCTAGAAAAAAAAAAAAAAGATGTCCTTCTTAAAAGGTAGCGCAGCCATAGTTTTTGACACTTGTCTATTTGTTTCACTAGAGTAGATGCCTCAAAATAGAACTGTGTTGTATAATTTTCATCTTTACATAATTATCTTACATCAAAAACAAATTTAAATTCTAATTCTAACTGTTTTTAAATGTGCTACCTGTAAAGCTTAGATGGCAATGCATACCCTGGAGAATGGACTAACAAATCAACAGAGTAAGAACTGAAATTTGCACCTGCCACTAGTCAATTGTATGTAGTGAATGAAGTAGCAAGTAAATCTGATCTCCCTAACAAGCCAGTGTACAGATTACAAAAACAGAGAACTACTTAGACTACACTGCTGCACATGCGTCAGTAAAGGAAAAACTGTAACATTCCTAGTGTAAAAGCCGTTTGCAAAAACTGCTAAACCTTCTCTTTAGAAACGAAGGCAGGTATTTAACCTTTTCCACTATTTCATTTTTTACTTCATGAGAGCTTGGAAATAAATGAGAGCAATCAGTCAGTGTCATATTTTCAACATTAGCAAAGAATCCTGGCCTTTAACTGATAAGCCATTTTCTACATCCACAGTTTGGTTACTGTTGGTCAGTTTCAAACAAATGATATCTGTTTGTTGGTACTTCTTAGTGTACCAACATTAAGAAGTGATGGAAGTGACTTTTTTCTCTCCACAGCTGATGTCTGGAAGTCTGCTTATCAAGATACTAACTGATATTAGTCTTTGCCTTTTCCTGGCCTAGATTAAGTATTCATTTAAGAGCCTGTTTTTATCCTTTTTTATCTCTTCCTTTACTTCCAAAAGGTTTAACCATTTTTATTGTCTAAAAAAGATGCATGAGGAAATATAATTGATGAAAAAGAAAGACAGCTGCCATTGTCTAAAATAAAAAAGATGAATGAGGATTTATAATTGACATGGGGATGGAAAAGAAAGAGAAAACGGCTAGAAGAGATATCCTTTGCTTAAATAAGGAGGTAAAATTGACTGGGCGAGTGTCCTTTAGAAACTCCACCTTGACCTTGAAGGAGGACCAGGAGGAGGTCCCGCCTCTTTTACAGACCAACAAGAGAAGGTTAAGTGAGGCTGTCACGGCCACACATTTCCACACACATGCACATGCACGCAAACATAATGCAAGTGTGCACACACCCTAAACACGCTGCTAAGAGGCTCCTTTTGTGAAACTCTCTGACAATATTATGTTTGGACAAGAAGAACATTAATTTGCCTCCTTTGAAGGAAAGTGCACTTCTCCACCATCTTAAGCCCACTTGAGCGGGAACTGGAGTGGAGTCCCACCATCACAGTGCTTCCCGCCACCCAACCATTCATTGTCTCTGGTCTTTCCCAAAATGAGGTCATCTAAGCCCAAGCTTATTCTAAAAGAAGGAGGGGTTCCATGGTACATACAAGCATTTGGTTTGGCAGATACACTAAGAGCCAGTTCTTGACTGCCCTTTCTTATATTGTTACTGGTGGGAAAATGCTAACAACTAAGTTATAATTAATCCAAGACTGATGTACAATAATAAAAGGTTTTGTGATCAAGTGGCAATCCATGCAGTGGCGTAGTTCTGCCCATGAGCATGACGCACTGCACATAATGCATCAAGTGGCCAACGATGCACCACAGAATTTGGCAATTGGAAAATCATTAAAATTATAGGAATCAGAACATATTAAACATAAAAGTTTGAAAAGCATGTTAATAGATTAAACATAAAAATAAAATTTTTACTTCAGAAAATGATAACTATTGTCCCCAGCTCTCCCCTTGCTGATCCATGATGCCTCAGTCTCAGAGAAGGAGCCTCTGATGTACATTTCTTGAGTACATTTCTGAAGTTTGACAGATGGAGCAAACGTTGTCAGAACTGAGCGCAGACCAGAACACTATTTAGCAAGCGTGTATGAGATTTAAAGGAGCACGTCTCAAGTTATTGTTTGTTCATAAAGATATGTGAGATCAGATAAGCTTCGCTGTATGATCAAGTTGGTGGCATACATAACGTCACCAAACAGGAAAAGAAACAGGATGAAGCTTCATATTTTCCTACAGCTGGATACAAGAACTGCAGTGAAGGATGACTGTAAATGAAGCAACACTTAAGTTCTTTGAACAAATGAAAAGCATGTAAAATAATAAAAATACAAAATCAGTAAAGACATGAAAAACTATACCATGTCCAGCAACTCACACACTTCATAGAGTATGTTTTTGTTGATGAAATAACATAACATGGCATAAAGCTCAAAAAGTTAATATTGCATACCACCTTCCGTTTAAGAAACGTTTTACAAAATACTTAAATGTCCTATTTTAACCTCTCTTTAATTAGCATTAAGAGAGGCTAATAAGATTTTAATCAATTTGTCTTTTTAAAAATGCAAAAACTCTCTAAAATAGTATTTATTTAAAAGTAAATATAATAATAAAACCAATAACAGGATCTGAGGACAGAAAGAACACTGCAACAAAAGTAAAGAAAACGTAGCACAGGTTTATTTTTAACGGTAGCCTTTAAAGGTAATTGCCAAATTTAAACTGTGACCTGTTTCTGTTTGCCTCCCTTGAACTGACAAGTCATGTTGGACCTTAGAAATACATAAACTCAAACTAAGAACTACAAGAGCCCTGGTCATAATCACACCACCTTGCACTGCCTTCTCTTTGTCAGTCGCCATGTACCAACATTAAATTTTAAGTGCGAATGTGATTATATGGAGGTATTCATTTTTAATGGCCTTTGCCTCTATGTGTTTTAGCATGCAGCAAGGCCCAGCGAAGGGCTGAGTCAGACCCTTTTTCTGCTGATGGCGCATATATTTCGCATATATCCATGCACTGCTTATTCCTCCTTCTCATAGGGCTCCACTAGTCTTCCTGCTCCTCCTCCTCGCCTTCATCTCCATCCCTTTATCATTCCATTGGTAGAAGATGGGCCAAGGGGACTGAGGGTGAGGCAGTGCCCTCTGAGGTCCAACTATCCAATAAGGTCGTGTGAAGGTTTCATGTGTTTAAGGCAGAATGTGCCTGCTGTCCTCTGCAAAAAATCAACTAGCAAGAAATTCCTTACAATTTATGTCTTTCGTGCAATTAGGCCAAAACCATTAGTTTAAATGTAGGAAAAATCAGGTCATGTGTGAAAATATATTAAATAGTAGCGGTATAAAAATACCATACATCAAACTCATGAGACATATTATTTCAAGAAATGATTTATACAATATTTTGGGAAAAGTGCACATTTTTATTCATAATTAATTAATTATCTGCCATGTTTATAATAACAGAAATCAGATTAAAATGTTCCAGTCCAGGTTTGACCAGTTCATATATGAGAAGACAGACTGAGGAGACACTCACTCTGATGCAAGCTGTATGTTACATAAAATGAATCCAAACAGTGTTTTCGTTAAACACTGCTTGTAAGTCATGTGTCTAACAACCATTCAGAAGTATTATTTTTCAGGGTTGCTTGGATGAAAATTCAGACTTAGGTATTTATTTCCATAGCTTGATTAACCAAGGGAATTATATAGGCTTATGTTTCAAATAATTAACTATGGTACCTTTCCTCTAATGTAAAAAGGATGTTTAAATTTAGAATGTTACATCAATAAAATTAACGTTTTGATATAAAATATGATCTTAATCAAAAGTACATCTGACATCTACTTAAAGGTTGTTAGTTTCCAAAAGTGCCTGACACATAAACTTCATTAGAAAACAAAATAAGTTCAAAATGTCTGTCGATGCAAATTCTTCAGTTTTTCATCTGGACTCATGTAGATAGAACCATAGTTTAAATAATGTTTACTTCTCCTAAATTTTTTTTGCTTTTTGAATTCAAAAATACTTGACCTTTATCTGCCCTTGACCCAATCTATAAAATAAAAGATGACTGTTGATTTGAAGATTTGATGCTGATAAGCAATATTATATTCTTCATATAAAGTAACCAGCCGGACTTTAAAAATGGGTTACCTATACTCCTACACAGACTTAATAATGCCTGTAGGAAAAGGTAAAAAAAAAAAAAAAAAAAGAAAAAGAAATAAAGAAAAGGTTTCACATGAATCACTGAGAGAGCGATAAGGCCTTGAAATTAAAACAGATATACAGCGAGTCCGGTATGGAAATCAATAACATATTATTAACTGAGGGGCCACCCGAAGAGACAGGTGAGGCTTAAATGCATATATATTCATAATAACAATATTGAGATATAATATAAATAAAAGGAAAAGGGGGAGTAAATACCATGCTGGCTTTTATTAGCTGCCAGTCTCACTGCCAATATGTGCTGTGACTCTGATGTCCAAAGCGGCAACTGTCCAATCCTGGGTGAAATTAGAGAGACTGACAGGCAATAAGAAGCAGGCCAAGTTAAAGTGATTCTTGCACTCATGCACCCAGAGCTCTTTAAATATTAGAGCAAGAGCGACGCACGGTCTGAAAGGTGGGGGTTGGGGGTGAGACGGAGCAGAGGCAACTACCGATAAAGTCTTATTAAAGCCATGTTCATATTTTTGTCCCCCTCCCTTTTCACTTCTTCTGTGCCCCCAGATTCTGATAAGCCTTGACAATGACATTGGCATAGCAAGGACATACAAACAGCTCAGTGTCACTCGGATTCTCTTTGTGTGCTGTGTACACAGCATATGCTTGGCTGGCCTGGTTTTACAAGAACAATTCACTGACACTCGGTTAGAGGATAAGTGAGAATAAAACGAACTCCATAAATTATGAGAGTCATAGCACATAAAACCAAATGACTGTTGGCAGAAGAAGATTATGATAATTTGTTACAGAAATAATGTTAAAATAATCTCATATTCCAGCGATTTAAATAAAAGAGGAAGTGATTTGAAGTAATTTTCTATATATTCCTTGTTCACATATTTTTCCCACTGATGGTCTTTGTTAGTTTTCTTCCTTTTCCTTCTTGACTTTTAGCAAACAAGGCCACACAGAGAGCAACGGTAAGCCTTTTCTTATTGGAAAGACAAAATCCACTCCACACCCAGATGCAGTTTGACTGCGTCTCTCACTCTCTCTCTCTCTGCCACACAGTTTGTTTTCAAATGAATAGCTGAAGAAACTCTTTGGCCTTTTAGCCCCACACATGTATACCAGTGTCCCGGTAAAACCCCCGCCCCCACCATTACCAGCGCCGCACACACGCATACCCAGCTACAAATGCTATAGTTCCCAGTAGGTCCATCATTTCTATTCTGTCTTTCACTATCGTGCTCCTTCTGCATTTCTGGCTGGCTCTTTGAACCAAGCATGGGGCCTGGTGGCATTGTATAGCTTGCCTTTTTCCTTCCCAAGTTTTGTCTGTGTGTTCTTCAGGCCCATTGAGGGCTCCACGGCTCTTTCCCAGCATACAGCTCCTTTGTAGCCTCCAGAAAGGCCTTCATCTTGGACTCGTTTCCTCAAGACCCCACAATCACCTCACAACCCTCTTTTTTTTTTTTTTCCTCTCTCCCTCCCTTCGGAAAAAAACAGGAAGTGAATGCAGATGTCGGAACCACCTGAGCTCATTGCTCATTCTCTCTGTCTCTTGTTCTCTAGCCCCATGCTTCCTCTTTTTTTTTTTTTGCTCTTTTTTTCCTCCTTCAGACCCCCACGGCTGGAGAACTTGCTGCATCACACATTGAACACATTGACATACTGAACCTCACAGTAGAGGCTGTCCATCACAATAGCAGCATGCTTGTTTGTTGTCTCTCTCTGTTGCCTTGCTGTCTAAACCTGTGGTTGTCTTTGATGCTACAGCATGCAGGCAGGTAAACGGTCTGTGTCTCCTGTCCGTGTCTGCAAGCCAAGAGGGGTAAATATGGTGTTTGCTGTTGTGGATGAAAAAAAACATTATCTGACGACTCTTGAACTTGTCCATGTGATGTTTTCAATACATTTTATATATTCTGAAATCCTTAAATAAAATGCAATTAGTTGCTTTAAGCAATCTCACAATGCGGTAACAGAGTCAACCTATGTGTAATTTGATACAGCTGTTCTGTAAGCCTCTCAGAGGTTTGTTAGAGAACATTAGAGAACAGCATGAGGAAAATCAAAAACCACGACATACAGATCAGGAACAAAGTTGTAGAGAAACAATTTCTCAAGCTCTGAACATCTAACAGAGCATTGTTCAAATTATCATTACATGTTAAATGGACTCTAGCTGTACTGCCCTTTATCTAGTCAAGAGGGCTCCAAGCGCTTTCCACAACAGTCAGTCAATCAACCCATTCAGACACACACTCACACACAGATAGTGGTAAGTCACATTGTAGCCAAAGCTGCCTTGGGGCAGACTGACAGAAGCCAGGCTGCCATTCAATCAATGCCACTGGGAGCCCTGACCACCACCAACAGGCAAGGCAGGTGAAGCGTCTTGCTCAAAGACACAATAATGGAAACGAACAGAGTGGGAATTTAAACCAGAAGCCCAACCACAAACTCCTGGATGACTGTTGCCCCATTTTTTGACAGTGTGATATTTATTCCATTAAGAAATAGAAAAGATCAGCAAACTTACCAAGATCTAAATGATGCACATATGACAAGGAGAGCAGTAATTACAGAAGGAGAGCTGCTAACACTTGAGGAGCTTTAAAGATCCACACCTCAGGTGGAAGACTCCTGTGATACAATAATTATAAGTTTGTGCACTCCATAAGTTTTGCCTTCATGGCAAATAAGAAAAAACAATACCAAAGTTTCAAAAATAAATGAATAAGTCCTTTCTGGAAATGTATGTAGAAGAGGGTATGATATTCAGCAAATGAGAAGAAGGCTCACTGGTCAGATGAGACCAAAATGTGACTTTTTGACCAACATGCAAGGTAGTTTGTGTTGTGTAAAGCTAACTGTGTAAAGAACATATGACTGGAGAATCTCTCTGTATGGATGCTTTTGAAGGAAAACCATCTTATTAGAAGATAGATAGAGAATGTATATATGCATGTATGATTTTTTTAAATAAGCATTGCTTTGTTTTGGGTGTATTAAAAAATATCCCAATAAGCTACATTAACATTTATGTTTGTAACTCAACATCATGTTTTGTGTGTACTTCACAAAATGCGACATGCTCCCGGACAGTAACCACGGTGCCCCAGGGATCAAAGTTAAAAGCGCAGGCAGCTTGGTGGTGACACATGATGGTCGTCTGGCTGCAGTCACAGTGTGCACTGCCCAGCCGGGGCACGGGAAGAGATGTTGGCATCGGCTAGCAGCAACTGGTAGAGTTGGCACAGAGGACACATAGCATTCTTTCACATACCATTATGGCATTCAGATACAGTTTCTTTCCCCCTTTTTTTGGCAAGGGCCCTAGTTGTGCTTCTGTTGTTTCAGGCAGTCCCCAGCTCCCTGAACTGCAAATGAGTCCAACATTTTGGTAGCCTACCGTTCAACAAGGTGTTGCCATGACGTCTAATGGCAGGGAGAATACAGGGGGTCAACAAGACTTTTGTGTTACAGAGCTTTAATTGAAGAGCAAAGTCAACCAAAATCCACTGCTAATTGTCCACCTCCCTCAGTCCCAAAGAGAATGGCAGCATTTAAATTGTGTGCTTGCCCTCAGTGGGAAAAAAAAGCAAGATCAGTCAATCAACCCCAATCTGCTGCTGTGGAATACCCAGAAAGATAAGCTGCAGATGCAGTGTGGGAAACCTGTACAACGCATTCAGTGCTTTTCTAATAATGCAGAAGGGAAAACGTATTTATATGATGCTTGAAATGTAGAACAGAAATGTAGAATGTAGAATGGAATAATTGCATGCTTTAACCTCTTTTCAACTCCAACGTTGCCCCGTGAGGGAATGTTGCTGCTGTAACTGCAAGCAATGTTGCCTGCAAAAGGTAGTGATAGTGGGAGTTCTGCAGAATGTCAAGGATGGGTGTGAGGAGGAAGATAGAAGTAAGATGGACAGAAGGGAAGAGAGATTGTGCATACCTGTAAGTGTGTGTCAGAGGTAGAAAGGGAGTGAGAATAAATGAAGAGGAAGAGCACGTATGAGTGTTTGTGTGTAAGCATATGTGTGTTCACTGCTACAGAGATGGATCACCGGCGCTTGTATCTTCTCCGCGGCCATGCCTAGTAGCACGTCAGCGGCAGCCTCCATTTACATTAGGGAGATTTAAGCTGTCTCAGGCAATGGTGACAAGTCAAGGTGTTTCACTTTAATTACACTGGGCAAGGTCACCCCCTCGCTAGCTCGCCTTCATACAGTAGGAGGAGGGAGGGCAACTGCGAAGAGGTGATGGGGGTATTTACATTCTCTTTTAGCTACCTCTTTAAGCCATTGGAAAGCAGAAAAGGAAAAGAGAAAAATGTATACATCCTGAAGGTAAAACACGAGAACTCATGTTTGTACACTGTATTTTTTATTTATTTATTTTTTATATATCCCAAGCAGAATCCAAGAAAACACAAACAAACACACATTCCCTGACAAACCAGTTTGTTCCAAATAATCCCTAGTGACAAAATAAACGCCACTGAGTATGAGGTTATAGCCTTAATGGGCCATACACCATTGAGGTGACATAGTGTATTACACACCCTTAATGTGACACCTATTGCCTACTGCACTTTCAGGCAGGTCTCCCTTCCGCTTTTTTTTTCCTGAGGCCATGGTGTTTTACAGTGGAAATGACTGACTGGGGTTTCACACAGTGCCTGCCTGGTGGGAATGTATGCTGACTTGAGAGTGTCAAAGAAACTCTGTGTGAGTGTTAAGGAGTCAAAGGGACAAATGAAAAGGATGTCATCTTACCTAGCCTTTAGCTACGTCCTTGTTTGGATATGTCCTCTTAACGATTTTTTTTCCTGATACTGATCTAAATCCTTTAGCAAAAATGCCAAATCCAAGTCCAATACTTAATGAATGTTCATAGATAAAATCCAGTTTATGTAATTAAAATTTTTAATAGCTTTAAAGTGCAGTAACATAACACTGCATCAACTATAAGAACAAACTTTTAAAGTGGCATCTAGTTAGCAGTGAAAAATAGCAACAGAAAAGTTGTTGTTTTTTTCCCTCCCCAAATAAACATAATTTAATCCCAAAACAAAGATGTAAAGTATTTCTATTTTTGATGGAAAACTTTGAGTAGAAATAACTGTCATTTTCATAACTAACAGAACAAACTTTTGAAAGTAATAACAGTAACATTTAATTTCAGTAATAGACCGTGTGGTTGACTTAAAAAGACTCAACCCATTTTTAGGTCAATCACAAATTGTTTTCTTTCAAAAATAACTACAACAATGCACCTTAGTAGGGTTTAAATATGTATGAAATTCAATTCTGGGCATTATGGTATGATTAAACGATTCTCAGAACTGCAAGTATCAGAAGCAAATAAAAACTTTTTTGAGGGGATACCAGTCATTAGCCTACTCATAAAGTTCCTGAAGCAGAAACGGCTTTATGGACAGTAACATATTATGTTCTGACAAAGTGCCACCTAAAACTAGGTTTGTCATTTGTTTTTCAAGCTGTATCTGCCTCGACAGATACAGCTACAGTTGCCCAAAGCAACTTTGTAAAGTGGGAAGGCAAATCTTTTTTTGATATGACTCATTGATAATTTCAGTGCAGTTCCTGTTAGTCATGTTCGGACAAAACCTCCAGAAATCTTCTGTCATATAAAATATTTTTAATGCTTAGATTTGAAGATTGTAAAATTTGCGACTTTCACCCAAGGAGCAAAGCAGGTCAGGAGGCAGAACCATCACCTGTCTGACTGTCATTGTCAAAGGTGAAAAACACTGAGAAACTCAGATTTGGTCAGGCCAGCAAAACAATGTGCCAAAAACATAATACAATTTACAAGCCATGCACATGGATTTTCAGAAAAATAGTCCAAACAAAATGCATCTGCAAAGCTCGCTAGGGGAATGAGACCAAAATAAATCATAGATATAACCTAAGTCAGGAAATCCAAAACTGTTTAGAAATAATTCCAATGAGATCAATTTGTTTGAATTAGATCAGGTCGTCCCTATCTGTGTCCTGCTTTTGAAGCTGTTTCAGGTTTTACTAAATGCCAAGATCAAATCAGTTCAATAATCCAACAAACGTCATAGATGATGTCATAGATTTTGTGAAATGTGAAAAAAAAATTGTTTAATGAAATCAGGAAAGTTATAATCTTTATAAAAATAAAAATAAAAAATCTAACTCCGCAGCACACTCTTGTATGTTAAGAGTTTAGCTGCAGACATGTAAATAAAAATGTGATTCTTACAAGGCTAAAGTGCAGCTGAATTATTATTTACAGTATTTCATTTTTGCTGTCTATATACAATCAGGCAAAATGCTTTAAAGGTAAAGCATTGCATATTGGAGGGTAGTTCTGTCTTAATGCACTTGTACTGAACCTTTTCAAAACAAACAAAAGAACACATTGACAAGTGGATTTTAATATAGGGTGGGAAAAATAAGCCTAATCTTATTTTAGAAACCCTCTATAGGGCCAGACATGCTCTTAAACCTCTAATCATTTGTGTGCCAAGTGTTTGCTGCACAGATTTGATGTCAGGCTGTCAGTTAAAAGCAATCTTACCTTTCTTATCAGCATCACAGCTTTACCCATGAAAACTGCAGTCATTTATAAAATAAAAAAATAGAAAGAGCAAGAGGGTGGGAGTGAATGAGAGAAATGGGAAAAAATAAAAGAGGAGGTAAAGAAAAAAAAAGAAGGAAGTGCCTTCGGGCGAAGTTATTAAAGAAGGTGCAAGCTGGCTGGCTTGGCAGCAGTTCAAAGGGGTGGATCCCCCTTGCCGCCCTGCACCCAAATGGCAGTTGCTGGCACCACTGCTAAACACACAATGCCTTGTGGCAAAACTGCGTCTTTCATTGACAGATGAGTGGGGAAAGGCAAGGAAAAGAGAGCGGGAGGAGGGAAGACAAAATGCTGCCATTCTATTCAGTTTTTTTCCCCTCTTTCGATAAAAAAAAAAAAAAAAAACTAACCTGAGAGAGGTGTGATCCCCCTAACCGGTTGTGAATAGCTCCTCTCATACGCAGAAGGACACACAAAGAAAATATGTTTTTTTGTCAGCTGTGGGAATGAGAACAGGAAGTGATGGTGAGTTATTGTCACAAGTCAAGTCATTTAAAACAATAAAATGTCAAAAGCTATACCATAGACTTTAAATGCATCAAAAATAAGAGTGTTAAATGACATTGAAGTGAAATTTTTAAATTTACATTTATTCACTGAATACATATTAAAAAGCTTCACACCAATTTGATTTTTCTGCTTCTGCCAGCTTGATACCATTCCTCCCTCAAATGCACAAGGTTAACATATTTTATTGAATACAAGCTTCTGAGCTCCAGTTGAAGCTCCTGTTCAATACTTCTTATTAATAAATGGATTTCAGGGGATTTATTTAATTCACTGAAATGTTGAACAAGCATTAAAGTACAACCAGGCAGTTCAGCTAACTGTACATCAGTAACACATGGCTATGATTTCATTATTTTTGTGGGACTGACATGATAGTTTTCAAAGAGCTGGAGTGATCATCTGCTGCGATCGCAAAATGCTACAAGTATCACATGGAGGCATCAACACATATACAAAAACATAAATATGTGTGGCCTGCACACACCATTAGATCAGCTTTATGCACGCATATATTAAACAGAGCATTTGTCTTAGCACTGACTCTGCATAGCTCAAGCAAACCATGAATTGTATCTGAAAATTTGTATTCTTGCAGTATTCATGATGTTTATGCTTGATGTCTCATTGGATTACTGTGAACGCTGTCAAAACATGTAAATCGATATATGGCAGACATTGAATCCCAAAATTTCCCTTGATTAGGTTTTGTTGCAAAAAGTACAAATTGTAGGTGACCAGCCTAGGTATGCTAGTTGTTAGCATATCCAAAGCCAACACCAACCTATCCACACTAACAGACAACAAAAGGAGTAGTGTGACCAGCCAAGGCATGCTAGTCATCAGCCTTTCCAAAGATATTGCAAGTGACAACTCTCCTTCTCATTTGCTAACACCAGCCTCTCAATTTCTGGTGCCGACCTATCAATAATCAGATCATTTGCTGGTTTCTGAATGGATATAGCCTCTTATAGCAAGGAGGTAGGCACCCCTGGGTGTGCAATAGTCTTAATTTTGGCACAACATCATACTTATCCAGAATCAGGCAAAAATGTATACGCAGAGTCAGCTAACAATACGCTCTAGGGAAGCATTGATGATTAACTTGTTCTTGATGCCACTAAGAATTAGTTGCAACTTTATCATGAGATATCTTTTCATATATTTTCTTCCTGCAGAAATGTCACCTCTCCCCACAGGAGGCAATCTCAGTGGAACCAGTGATGCAAATGCAGTGTCTCTGAATCCAGATCAGATGGGTTGCATGCTCAAGTCATGTCAGAAGTAACAGACAACTTTCAGTGTCAAAGATATTTAAATATTGACAGGAATCCAAACCAAATGAATGGGTGGCCTCACAACTTATGTCAATGGTGTTGTGATGCAATAGTGTTGCTTTGCTGCATTTTGTAGCAAAGCATTCACACTTTTAATCTCAACTGCAAATGTCCAACTATAAAAAGAGCATGCAGAATATGACTGTAGCATGCAATGATTCTTTGAGAATATTACTGAGACTCCCAAGGTACAGTATCACAAGTGAGGTGTTTGTTAATTGTGGTGTTAGATCTTGTATGGCTTTTATTATGTATTGTATCTATAGATTTATGTGTAGACTTGTGAATCAACAAAACTCCATTATACAAGCCCTGGGCTGCTTTAAAATTAGCTAGGTTAGGTATACATCTAAAATGTGGAGGCACTAGCATTCCTGCCTACATATGTAAAAAAAAACATATGTAATGTAACAATTTTATTCAGAATCATGATTGTTTTTACTTCTTTTATTTTTTTCTAATATGTATCAATTCAAAAGATTAAAACATTAAAAGGTTTGAATTAAACCAAATTGATTCAAAGGTGTTACTTTAAGGTTTGTTGCCAAGATTTGATCATCATTTGCATCCTACCTTCTCAAAAAAAAAACTGCAGCCTTCAGCCACAAATGTTTGCCTTCATAGACTCAAAGGCATGTCCGCCTTCACTGCTGAAGGTTTCCTGTTCAAATCATGTCTTGGTACACAAACAGTAGCGTTGTTGTTGAGTTTCAAGTGATTTCCTGGCTTCATTATATCATAGTCAAGACTGTGTTAAATATTGCATGCTAGACATATTTTTTTATTTCAAATATGTTTTTTCAAATATTGTGGGTCAGTGCTACCAAAATTGTTGAGATTAGGGTACTATAGTATCCAATATAGAGCCTTTTGATCAGATCTATTTTCTTCATGATGGTGAGATGGATGAAATATTAATTGTTTAAATATTCTATTATAACAATTTAAATGGAACAACTTGTAAAAAACTCAATAAAATCCTACAGTGATTTATTGTAGTCAACATTTCTGGACAGCAGCTTAGTCCTAATTTGTGAAACTGAACTAGGTCGGATAATGGCACACCAATTGTGGCGTGCGTAGAGTGAGAGTGTCTGGGTATTCTCGCTCTGTCTGTGTGAAACAGAAACAGTTGTCAAGCCGTGACCAACTCAGTCACGCTGCTGCTACACTGCAAACAATGACCTGAATGTAATGACAGATGACACATAGGGAGTGTGGATGCAGCACAGGACAGAGCTCAAAACCCCATCTGTTACTCTACCATATTGGTGTTTACAAAAAAAGAAATACCAAACTGTTAAAAAAATTTAGACTTATTAGGTTTGTGGCACTGGTATAAATATATGTTTTTTGTGGTGTTAGCACTTAGTATGAGTTTGGTTCATCATTATTTCCTATTCCATAATGACCATATTGTCTGTTTCTTTTTGTCATGATTACACACTGTTGTCTATAGACTTTTGTAACTTTGTGTCTTATGGTAAGTGAAATCTGTTTGATGGGAGTGGGGAGGATGAAAGGCCAAATCAGACATAAGAAAAAACTTAATAAATAGCACCTATAATATAAAAAACAACACTATTAGCAATTGTGAACTAAACAGATTTAATTTTGTTATAATCTTGTTTTGAAACTGAAACTATCAATTGCAATTGTATGTTACAATTACTATTTCTTGCTCATCAATATCTGTGCACATGCTTCCTGCTGCATATTATTATTATAGTGATTATTTATTGTTTTGTCTCTGCTTTCTTTTCAAAAGAAGTGGGCCGTGGTTGGGCCAGAAAGGTTACAAAGACGTAAGGACAAAGGGTGAAATTAAAGTTGATGCAAGTAACAATTTAATTGCAGATGGGCAAAAATGCATAAATACCTGCTGCTGAGGGTCTCTGTGTGTGCACATATGTTTTTATTTGTATTACATACTTTTAAAGGTCTGTCATGAGTGAGCAGTTTTGGCCAAATTGGCTGAGATGAGTAGCTTTTTATAGTGAACACATCTGCTGGAGTTGGCAGCTGAAAGGGAGGGCCATGGTGGCTCTTTTAAATTTATTTTCTACAACACTTTCACAATTAAAGGCCCTTTTTACACATAGCACTCTGCTAATAACATAATGGCGAGTAAAATGTCATTGAGTGGTGTAATGTACCTAAATCCTTCACCCGCATTTTTAATGCTTTCATAATTGGAGTGTACTTTGGAACATAGTGGCACACAGAAAGCAGCATTGGAAAGGCAAAAAAGAAATGACTTGCAAAGATGTCTGCGATGGAAATAATAACTAGCCTTGGTGCTAATGCAGGGCTCTTTGCAAAAGGGGAGGAAAAAAACATGCTGCTAATTGAGTTTGCCTGAAAAAAGACATTTAAAACTCATCATTTCATTTTACAGTCCTTTCTGTGGCACATTGTGTTTAGAAAGAGGAAGAAGAACACTAGTGGTGTTTCACATCCATTTGGAGGTTAATGGTCAAGTTTCAGGCTTTTAAACGTGGTAAAAACTACACTGAAAGCATTTACTTTAATTAATTGCAAAGTGTGGATTTTTTTACAAGTACATGTGAACTTTAGCCATTTAAAACTTTTCCACAGAAATCGCTGCACTTATGTGTGATAAATAACAATTTTAGTCCCTTTTTGCTTGTAAGGGTAATATGAACATTTTCTCAAAACATCGTGCAGGACTTTTTTCAATTTTATTTTTATTTTGAATAACAGTTAAACCAAACTACTCCACGCTAAAAGTTCTGCATCTGAAATCCTTTGTCCTCACTTTATTTTCTCTTTGCTCTTTCCTAAAAAAAAGTACAGAGTGGACTGCCTCTGATTTGTGACTTCATCCTGACACTGTACATTATTTTCTATCACAATGACCCCTGGCCCTGTCTAAACACAGGCCTTAATGACTCATGGTTTCTGGGCACACTCCTTGGTTATAGGGCTCCTCAGGCAGTAGACAGGGCAAGGAGAGGACACTAGACCACAGGATTGAGTGGACTCCACACAGACATTAGCACCGTTGCTTCTGGGTTCCATTGCATCAACGTCAGGTGGTAAAAACATGTCCTCCATCTTACAAACCACACCCTAAGGGATGACAAAAGCACCTGCAGACCCCTTATCTATCAAAAGATAATGACCGAAGTGAAATCAGTCTTTCTCTGAAAGCACTCAGCTGTTGTGCTGCAGCAAGATGTGGCAAGTGGTACAAATTAGCCAAGACCTCGTTATTCCAAGATAAGGAATTGTCCTCAAGCAGTGTTACATCCTTTGTTTTGCTACCAGCTTTTTTCCACAAAAAAAAGGTCTACAGCAAAAATGCATCTTCAATAAAATGAAATTCCGAAAAGGGAGCTTGAGGTGAGGGAGCATGGAAATCATTTAGAGAAGCGTGATAAAATGTCTGTTCCTTGAAGCAACAAACAACTTAACAGGTGCCTGAAGTAAAGGAGTTGTCCGACAATCGTAAAAGCTTTCTTGATCGTTTAACCTGTACATCCTATCAATCAGCAGGGGGATGAAGACATGCATGTCTTTAGAGAAACGACACAGTGAAACACAAAATATATCACACAAATGGTTAATAGCCTGGAGCAAACAGGGATGCTAGAAAATAAATGGATAAGACAGATTAGAGGTACTAAAACACACTGTGAACAGAAAAGTGCTTAAAGAATATAAATTATCATTTTTAGTTGCATATGGTTTCCATGTTTTCTCTAATGATATTCATTTACATGTGCAGAAATAAAAATGAACGAAAGAAAAGAGCAGAGAATACAGCTAAAGGTTGCTAAAGAGAGTAACACTGAACTTGGGATTTCATTCATAACTCAATGACCAACCACCAGCAATATGTTCATCGAAGAATGCTAACTCATAAGATGAATATTATATTTATCCATTAAGAAGGAAAAAGTCAGAAGAAATGTCAGAGCAGTAGCTTGGAGACCTAACAAACTGGAACCCAATTTAAGAAATTAAAAGCTCTCTGCAGTGAGCCCAGTATGACTTTTTTTATTACAGCGAAAATCGACTACATGCAAATATTTTTACTTAAATGCACAACGGTATATAAATAAGTAGTCTAAGAACACCATATGTCATGATATTATAAACTATAAATCTATCTTACTACTTAAATGTGACTTCATTTGATTGTTATACTTAGTAGTTTAAAGAAAAGTTAAATACTTCTTTACAATACATTCATTAGTGGTTGTGTTGCTGGAAGAGAACTATCACAGATATTTTTTTATCTGGTTTAAAAAATAATTAGAAACATAAAATGTGATTAACTTGTGTTCCAGATTTTTAGATTTTCATTCACATATATTTTCTCATTAATATATTTTCTCATTATAAATGTATGCATGTCAATCACTTAAAACCAACTAGTAATGCATAAACCATTGACACCACTACATCGTGTTGTAATGTTCTGCTTTACATCTAAATCACGGGTGATCTATATTTACTCAGAGTAGCACAAGGACCCCAGGGTTAATTGCAATTGATGGGAGGGGAGTGAGAGGGAAATGGGTGGATCACAAAGGTTGTGACAGGTGAAACTGATGGCCTAGAGAATTGCCCAGAAACTCACCAGCTGGTGGTGGACCAAGTGCCAACTGCCCATCTAGAGTGTCAGCTTGCTCCAACATGCCAGTTGAGATCTGCGAGGGCTCAGCTCATGACCAGTGTAATGCCACTGGGTATTAAATGTCAAATCACAGAAATTCATTCACTCATGAATAAGGCAAGGCATAAATCTGTTAAATCCATTAAACCTATTCAAAAGAAACTAAAAGTTGTTTACAACTAAAGAAGAAAATATAAAAAGTTCCCTTCCTCTGTTTAAAAAAAAGCAGATAAGCTGTTTTGTTTTTTTTTGTAATTTAAAAAAAAAAAAATATATATATATATATATTTTTGTTTGTGTGTGTGTGTGTGTTGTTTTGTGTGTGTGTGTGTGTGTTGTGTTTGGTGTGGTTGTGTGTTTT
>CAEGAF010088922.1:0-47421 GCA_903067075.1 Micropoecilia bifurca | reverse complement strand
GAGAGGAGATACTCAGAGATCCAAGCGGCGCTGCGTAGCTGCAGGGAGTCGATCACTACGGGGTGATGCGGAGCCACAACTTCTACATCTACATCTTTTATTCATTTTGTCCAGCTGCAGACTGTTAGACTGTCCAATCAGAGTCAGGTATTGTGTAGTTGGTGCTTTTAATAAGTTTTTAGTTAACTAAATTCAAGCCTATGGAACACAAAATGTCACTAAAACCACTGTCCTTCTAAAATCTTTCAGAAAACCGTAAAAATCGCAAGAATCGCATTGAATCATCCAACAAATATCGTGATACATATCGTATCGTGACCAGAATATCGTATATCGTATCGTGAAATTGTTGTATCACTACACCCCTAATATACATACATATATATATGCATATATATACACATACATACATAAGCTTAATATATGAAAAAACATGTTTTCATTTTGATTTTAGTTTTGCTTATGTACGTCTCGCTACTTAAACCTGTTCAGTCGCAGCCTCACCTGCCATCAGTCCAACTCGCTGAAAACAAGTCAAATAAAGCCGTCAGTTTTCTAGAAAACTGAAAAACAGCTGAAACACCGAGTGGCTAAAATCCCACCAGTTTAGAGTTGGTTTTGAACCATAATAAATGAAACATTGACCAACTTATTTGATGTGCAACAATTATTTTGGTGACAACACTCACCAAAATGTAATGTTTGTTACTGGTTTTCTAAATTGTTGACAGCTTAGTGTTTTTATGACTTTTTATTTTTGAGTTTTTAAGATGTAAAGCAGTTGGAACTGCCTTGTTGCTGAAATGTGCTCTACAAACAAACATTGATTGATAGTAAAAAGTGCAAGCAACAATGGACAGACAGTAAATGCTTTAAAAAGGGCATCTTTAATTCACGTATCCTGGAAATGGATTGATATATAAATCATAAACCCTTCCAAGATAAAATGCGGCAGGAAGGTCGTCTGAAGCAATAGTTCATGATTGTTGTTCTGCACTTTCTCTGTCCATCCTACAGGCCAAGCACATACAATACCTGTTGCGCGGCTTCCTGTCATTTCTCACTGAAATGCAGCGTCTGCATGTCTCTGGAGTTTCCCCATCACAGCTATCAGAGCACCAACATCCTCTTTCTCATGTTTGCCATGTTCCAACAGCAGAGTTAATATAAAACAGCAGCCGTCCCCACGGCACACATGCTGCTCGTCACGCACAAAAGACATTGCCGTTATTTCTGGAGGGAAATCCTTATTTTTTAAGGTTTAAAATAGAACTGGACTGGTTTTGTTGTTACAAGGAGCCGAGAGACTTTCAAACAACAGTTAATCAGACTTGTGTCAATGTGTTATTCTAAGAAAGTGTGGGGGGTTTTTTAAAGAGAAAAAATGTTTTTCCGTTCTATGGGTTTACAGAACGGAGAAATATTATCCACTTTTTACAAAGTTCTAACTAATACTTATTAAATAATTATTTCTTAATACGAAGCAGAGAAAGAAATATGTATATAAAGTTGTTTTTTTAAGTGTGGCTGCTGTGTGTTTTTGTTAAAGTTATGGAGTATCAGCCTTTGTGTTTTTAAATCGACAATTTTAATTTGCACGGCTTGCAAACCTCTATGGAAGCCCATGCACATTATTTCATTGCTAAAAATAAAATGACTATCAAAACTGCAAAAGGAAAGCAGCCAGAAAATCTCAATTGACCATGTCTGAATTGTTTCTAGAAAAATATTAGGAAAAAAATTCTCTCTCTCTCTGCCGTGAATTTAACTTGCGGTCAGAAAAAACAGATTTGACGTCCTTCCCCTCTAATTTAGTACCTCAATATATGAAATCTTAAATGGCAGATGAAAAATTTGGCAGTGAAGCTGAGCATGCAACACGCTTTGTCCACTGGGGCTTCATTAGCTCATGGACTACAGGAGATTAGCGCAGATGTTGTTCAGATGTTTACCTCAAAGCTTTGCTGCCTGTGGCTGATTATATCAGTTAACAGTCAGCGACAGTCACACTGGGAGCACAGATTTAGTGCACATAAAAGGGGGCTTAGACCACAATTTTTTTTTTTTTTAAAACTGAATTTTGATTAGAACAATCGAGTTATCAGGAGGTGGCGTTCCTCTGAAGATGACAATCTTAAAGTGTTTGTATCTACAAACACTCCACTGCTTCAAATAAATAAAATCTTTAAAGCTGGCCTTGCAGTGTCTGTTTTCTACCAGTTGTTTTTTGTAACGTTAGACAGCAGATTTATCGTTTTAGCGCATTTTCAGCAGCTTTAGAGAGCATTTGGAAAGCCTGACCTCTGACGCTTAAAGCCGGCTACTCTCAAAGAGCTCCAGTTTATTTACATCGGCTTCCACTGCCAGATCTGCTCAACTAAAACGCTCTTCCTTCAGACAAAAAAAAAAAAAAAGAAAGAAAGCATGATGGACGTGAGGTAGATTTTCTTTTCTTTTTTTAGAAAGAAAAACAAACTGGGTTCTTCCCTGGAAGTTAAATGTCAGCACGGATCTACTGCGCTCCTTCAGGTGCGATCACACGGAAAAGAGTACAAGTGAAGAGGCACCTTCTGCTTTCAAAAGGGCAAAAAGGGAGACGGGAGAAGTCATGCTTAAGATCAGCTCTGCGCGCCACGGCAACTTCGTCTGTTGGAGATTTTTATCTTTGTCACACTGAACAGAAACATACAAACCAGACCCGATTCTCTGCTGCTCGGCTTAATGAAGACTTGATTTGTACCAGATTTCCTCCCCACAGATGTGGAACAATAGACATAAAGGCACCGGGGAAAAAAAAAAAGCCCCACTGGTCTGAAGTGCTGACCTGACAATAAACAGCAGAAAAATCTGCATTCTGTGATTTATACGAGACATGTTTAATTAAAAAAAATTCTAATGAAAGCCATTCAACTTCTTGAAGCTGTTAAAAGATGCTGATAATTAGGAAGAAAGCAATTTCTACACATTTTAATGCCTCTTTCATGTTAGTATCCAATATAAGACAATGAATAATAAATGTGTCGTTTTATAGAGCTGTGTGCTGTTAAGTTTTCTCATAATAAAATCTTTATTATCATCAAAGAGTCCATTATGAGATTAATAACCAACAGTGATCAGAAATGACTATCACATGTGGCTGTATCCTTGATTAGGATGTTAGGACGAAGCAGACGCCGCAGTTTCTGCAGCCTGAGGCGCATATGATGGAAATTAAATATCTTTACAAAAAACATTGATTTTAATTGCAGGAGCATCATCAGAAACATTTATTAAAATTTCCACTCAGGGATTTTTTTAAAGCATAAAAACCACAGTTTGCATAATCACTCCCACTGCATTTTGCCAGGAAGGACTAAAAATGTCTCTTTCCACCATTTCTCTAAAACATTTTAGTTTTGGGCTGAATCAAGATCTTGAAGGCTCTTAAAGGGTCGGTTGTGCCAGAGCATAAACCTGATCACAAACTGTTAAAATATTAATGAATTCTTAAAATTAAATATTATTGAACATCTTTTTAGTCCCTCCAGGAATTTGAGATTCTTTTTGTTCTCCTTTTGCAATAAAAATCAAAGTGTGTTTGGTACCAATTTGGAAATATTTGCAATATTTGCGTTTATTTATGGCGGTAAATGTGACTTTTTATTACTCGCTGTGAAGATCATGGACTATAATCTGATATTAATTAAGGCTAAGGCAGCTGTTTAGTACAAAAAAGCAAGTTTCTGACAATTTTTGAGAAAAATCCACAATAAACTCCCAATTATGTATCAGCACAAAGGTTTCCAAGATAATTACTGTATCAGATAAAAACTGTATTGATTTGATTAACATAATATTTAAGCACACTTAGTATTTAGTCCATCATGTCAGTCTTTTGCACAACTCTTCAAATAAAGTGTTGCAGAAAACATACTGCTTCTTTAACGGCTGGGTGACATCAGTACACTGCAAAAACCTACCAAGTTTTTTTTGGTCTAATTTCTAGTGCAAATATCTCAAAACACTTGAAATAAGTCTAACTAAATAAATTACTTTTCAGCAAGATATAGAGACTTCTTTTAATTCCTTAATAGTGGCAGCCAAATTAACATTAATTAAAATGAGAAAAATGTACAAGTTAAATAATCTGCCAATAGAACAAATGCTTTCTCATCAAAATTAAGGAGTTATTTACTTAAAACATCCTCCTATATCTTGCTAAAAAGTTAATTGCAAGTTAGTTTTGTCTTTTTTGAAGTTTACCAAGACATTGGCACTAGAAACCAGACTGAAAATACTTGTTAGGACTTTGTGTTTTTGCAGTGCGTTAGTGATAATACTCAAGACATTGAAAGTGAAATTCAAGATGGTCAAACTGACTATTTAAACACCCATCTGCATCCAGCTACACCTAAGGGGGTCACAAAGGTCCAATCTGGCAACGTTCTCTTCTATCTACAGATCAAGTCTTTATGTATTAAAATCAACTAGAAGAAGATGAAATAATAAAGCCCTTCCAAAAGCCAAGAAGCTTTCCCTCACTTCATTATTTACATCCATGGTTGAACCTGTACGGCTCTGACTGTGTGCAAAATGTCTTGCACTTTCAATCAATGTTTCTGCAAGGATGGCTCCAGAAAGGAACTTTGAGGAGCTGAAAGTTAAATGTCAGCAGCTATGAGCATTCTCCCGGTTAGTCTAATGCAAAAGGCTTTTCATGAAGTGAACCCGGCTGTTTGTCTGAAAGAAAAACACAAAGAAAATTTAGCTTTAACTAGAACAACAGACGTCCGCGTTCGGCTGAGTAATGCGCTCGAGACACGTCAGCACATTAAAGCGAAATGAGAGAGCATGATAAATATTCAGCGCCGTGGATTTGAGCCACGAGGCGACGTCGCTTCACTCCGGGTGAGCAGCCGCACAAACAGGACTTTTCTTAGGGATCACTGCTAAGTCAGGTCATGCAAAGCATTTGATGAGTCGCGCATGGTGTAGCTGGGGGGAAAGCTCCGAGGCATCGGGCCAAAAACAGAGCTTAAACGCGTGGTGTCAAAACCGACGATTCAAACTGCGACGTCTAACGTGTTTGAGTCCAGCTTATTCTGGGCGTTTCGAATCAAAACTGAGACAAAAGGGAGTAAAACTTAAAGAAAAAACTAATATTGGGAATAAATGTCAGGTAAATTAAGTGTGTAGCAAAACCTAGGCAGGTCTATTTGCACCCTCTACCTGTAATCAAAGTATTTTTGATGAACAAGTCTTAAAAAGAATCTGATTATGTTTTATTAAATGAAGACCACTGACCCCGATCTGACCCCTACTCGGGCCAGGTGACCCTTAATGAAATACGACAGATTATGACCTCTGACTGAAATAAAATAGCAGAGCATCCCCCTGCCGCTAGATGATATTTCATTTATGATCCCTGAGCAGGTCAAAGAAAATCACTTCAACTCGTCCCTCACCAAAGCAGGTATGAAACTGAAACGTTGTTTAGGTTTGTTTTATTTCCATTTTTTCCCCGTTTATCAGTAGTGAATAAATGAATAGATTCAGGAAGTGACAGGCAGATTTATATAAATGTAAAATATATAAATATAAAATAAAGAGCCCACAAATTTAGGACAATTTTACAACATAAAAAAATACAAGTATTTAAATTCAAGATTCAAAGAAAGGTGCAACTGAGTGGGATAATTTAACAAAAATACACAAAATGTTCTTATAATAGATGTTGAATGCTAGTTGAATTTTAACAATTGATTTTTATTATGTATTTCTGTGTTTTTTTCTGTTCTTCTGCTTCGTCTTTAAAAACATCCCAGGTGAGTCGTAGCAAACAGTTATGTCTGAAAACACAGAGAGCTGACAGCACCGTTTCTTCAATGAAGGACCAATAAATGAAAATAACTTCAAAAATATTAAATGTAGTTACTGTGTGCAGATGAAGGAACATATAATTAGAATTTCTATGTTGTTTTTAATAACTATATTTGTGTTTTGACTGAAGTTAGTCAAACATTGAAAATACCTTTTATTACCACTTTTATCACTATCAGAATGAGGGATTGTTGCAAAGTTAATAACACAATGAAAGCACCAGTCCCCTATTGTTGCAGGCTTAAACATTTAAAAACATTTAAACCAGTTGGTGGAACGAACCAGTCTGGACGGCATCATGACGACTGTTCAATTGGAGTGAATGTAACAAATATTCAAAATGCAGGAGTGGATTTAAATGCAAATCTCTGGATATAAACTGCATCTATTCATCTTGAGCCATTAGTCGTTAGCGCCACATAAACAAACTGAATTATTCCTGGAATCTTTAGCTAAAGAGTTCATTTGGATTGATTCACTTCGCTCCGATTTCATTATGCAACATAAATGGTTTCCTGTAAAGCTAAAGGAGTCACCACTAAATATGATTAATTATAAATTCAACTTATTGGCTTCAGAACATGAACATAATTCATCCATCGCTCTTGATACCAGCTCCTCTGGGAGTGTCAACTGAAACCAAAGTGACATGTTTCCGTCTTGCAGAGGACAGTTTGTTTACCTCCAAACCATGCCACCATCCACACCCCCCGACTGAACTTACAATCTAAATGCCAACAAATCTTGTTGGCATGAATCATTAGAGTGACATAATATTTATGTGACATTTAGAAAACTTTCATTTTTTTCCCCAACATGTAAACTGTCGACTTGGATAAAAATCAACAAGTGGTACAAAAAGCAAAGACCTCAACGCGTCTCTATTTCTGAATCCATCATTTTAATATTCATTAGATTCATGGCTGGCGGGACCACCGCTCTTATTTGTGATTCCCTATCCACAAGAACACGTGAGACGTCAGGGGCCAGAGGTCCAGGTTCATCGAGCTGGCCTCATTGTGCCATATGGAATCGCAGTGAGAGCCAAACACACACCAACAGACATGCCATCCACCGTGACCTGCCGCGGCAAAGGTGAACCACGGGGCCTCGGCGTCTCGCACAGCTGTCACGTCCGAGGGCATGACGGAGAGAGCCCGTGGCAGAGCCGACATCAAGTCAGGCTGAGGTCAGACAGAGACGCATTAGTTAATGACGTGCTGGCAGTCAGAAAAAGACCAGACTCTGCGCCGTGCGGCCCCTACACTCCGGCTCCGTAAGCCAGTTGGAGACTATCGACCACAGCAACAGAAGTAAAAGGAAAACGGAAGTATCAATCACAGACTGTATATGTTGTTAATGTTGGTGTGATGTTTATTTATAGCCTCTCTGACCCAAATGGCTGCATGATCCCAATTACACCCCACAATGCTTTTTAAAATCCCTCGGGGGCTTTTTATCATTAGTAAGAGGTCAGGCGGAGGCCAAAGTGGATTTAACCTACTTCGACAGAATCGATTTTGGTATAACGTTTATAACATTTCCAGTTTCTAACAGCAGATGAAAATGGTTAAAACACATCTTTAATTACGGGGTTTTTGTGTAATTAAAACCAGGCTTCAGTTGATCTAGACGCAGCACACGGTGAGTGTAACGCAGCGTTTGTGCTAGAAGACGCTGCAGGCCCTGAGTGATGCACCTCATGACCCAGTCATTGGAGCATAAACAAAACGCACAGAGTGTACATGAATGGAAGCACTGCTCATCCATTGGATCCCACTACAGCATTAGCAGAACAAACGTCTCATTGCAGTGCGCACTCTCACCATTTACCCCCCCGCCCCGCCGCCGCGACACAGCCACACCCACTTCCTGATGAGCCGAAGGTCGACTCAATTCTGACAGACATTCTCCTCTAGAATGAGGCAAGTTCTACCTCGCATTAAGATATTACATACACAACCAACTTTTTGAATTTTTTATTTTTTACATCCTAGGGTTTGCAAAGTGGAGCATCCAAAGGGAGGGTTTAATTCCCACCATCTCTGCTCCACATGCCCTCAGGCAGGGTGCTGAACCTTTGACCCCGACGCGCTGATCAGTGCGAGTGTATATGACAAAGAAATCTGCTCGGTTTGGATTATTATACACCGATTATATAAATGGATGGATGGATGAGTGGAGTTTGATATGAAAGCTGTTTTTGGAAAACATGTAAAAAATGTCATCTTTTCCCCACAAATATTGTAAAACCTTTGTCTCCTCTTGTTCTCATGAACTCTGCATTTCATCTTGGGAGAAAAAGCAACATGAATTTTAAACGCATTATTAATAAGACGTAGAAAAGAATAGCAACATATTATGATAAGCCACATTTTTAATGACAAAAGCAAGCTTGTGAGAGAGAGAGACACGTACGCAAATAGGCCTAAAGACAAAGGGACGTGGTCTGTTTACCATGTACTGCACCATCGATAGCTAAAGTGGCTAATGATTATGTTAAAATGTATGTCAATTAAGTGGGTAGGAGGTCATTGTGAAAAAGCACACGTTACGTATTACGTAACAGTTTGGTTGATTCGTTTGGCATTTCATTAGATTAGTTCCTGCTCTAATGGAAAGCAGTAAACGCACAAATAGAAATAAGCGCAACAGCTACAAGTACTTAATTGGTTTCACATAACTTCACTTAATCACGTATAAGCATAGACTTCATTCAGGTAAATTCCCCTTTAGCTCCAACACAAAGCTGCAAAATCATCCGAGTGCCATCTACTGTTTAAAATTAGCCTACAAAATGTAAATAAACCCCAAATTATGCTTCATTCGTCAAGTTTCTCCATGTAGAGAAAAGAATGTCCTCTGTATACAGACATCAGCTGTATTATATCACCCTGTTGGCAGTGGAGAATGGGGATTTATCCAAGCTGCCATGTTTGGCCTACTTGAGTGCCAAGCAGAATGGGTCTATTCCACCATAATATATCTCATTTAACGTTTCACTAAACCACTTGGCAGAAACACCAAAGGATGTTTATGACACAGCCTGTCTGACTCTCTGGGTTTATTAAAAACACAAGTCCAGCACATGGCTTGTGAGGTAGCTGGAACCAAGATGCAGATTAACAGCGAGTTGAGATCAGATAAGGCTAAACTTTAAGCTTGTTAAAAATTACAATAATGTGCAGATGCAGACAAATTAGGAGAATACACCAAAGGCAAGTTTACTATTAGATATGCTGTAGTTGGATGTCTGTCCATATAACTACGTCTATGTGGAATTATGAATCAATTATAGCTGCGATTAAAATAAAAATATGCGCAAAACTTTGTCAATTGTTGGGGGAAGAAAAAGAGGATTTCACAATTGCGCTGTATCAGTTAAAGAAAAGCAAATAAAATCACACCTAAATGAGTGTTTTTATAAATCATTAAAAAAAGTCATACCATTGTCCTCCAACACTTCCTGTCAGCTTCTCCATTTTTCCAGCAGCAGTAACATCTGGTTGTTGATCACATGACTCGTGATGCAAAAAAAAAGTGTTTCCATTGCAGCTTGTGAGAAATACACCAATTTTAATACAAACAAAAACAAAACAAAAAACACTTCATAGTGCAAAAACTTTTTATCCAAAAATGTTTGGTAAAAAAAAAAGTTGTGTATTTTTAATGGCATATTTGTTTGAAATATCCATTACTTAAGAGGACATTTGTCTCAAACTTATAATTAGGACAAGGATAAATTTCATAAGATTTAACTGTGATGGAGTAATGCTTTCCCCCCCCAATGCCTCACTGTCATGTCAACAAATTCTACAAAAAGAGTTGAAATAATAAGACTGAAAAGTTACAGAAATGCATTTTCATGGTAGCTTCACTAAAACATACCAACTAGTACAAACAATTAAGCTGCTTCTTAAAGGAGTGAAAAACACATTGGATGGTTCATAGAGATGCTGCAACTGAAATGGTTAGTACATTAATAATGCCTACATGTGAACGTAAATAAAGAGGCATAAAGAGGATTAGATGGCAGCAATTACTTGAGAAAGGATCGTTACTGTCGCCAGTGTCGACATGTTACCTCATTGTTTAGTATTTATTTCTAACAGGAACATTTTGACCACCAGCTGCAGTGCATTTCTAAAACAGGTCACCTTAAATAAAGCAACATACCCTTGACTTCTGCTCTGAGTCAAACATGGCGACCGTCAAACTAACGAATCACTTACACCTCCAATCACCTGTTATATGATAATAGTAATTATACATTCTCAACTTTGCAAGTACGGCACTTAATTCTTCTTAAAACAAAGGATGCTACTGTAGCAACAGTTTCAAACTGGATAAAAGACACACTACTTAACTTAAAACTGGAGAAAACCGGATATGTGATGAGGCTACAAAAATAGATGTCATAAACCTGGAACTCTTTTTATGATTTCTTTCAATTAATTCTCAGAGGTTTATCAGACCCTTGAAATTTTGGCTGAGCAGCGGTTCTATAAATCTTGACATTGGTTTTTGTATGGCCTTCATTTTTAATTTTACTTTTTGCTACATACTGTGTCGTATGTGACAGTATTTATAGGAATGGTGGCTGTTTTTTTCTCTCTTCTTCCTTGTTGGAACTGATTTTTTAAAATTAGTTTTTCCATAAAATGTGAAATCTCTAATATTAAAATCAGAAGTATATGAAAGTAGTAAATGAAGCAGTTTTTTTAGGCCATTTTGGTACCAATGCCATCTATATAAATTTCATAACTTTTTCCAAAAGGTACAGTTTATTAACATTTCACAACAGGTACAGGTTGTGGTTCATGTTTTCTTATCAAGAGTGGCAACTCCTCTTCTTCCTTTTCTTGTCTTTCAACATTTATGAAGCATATATGCACACAGCAGACCCATCTGCAGCTTGGGGATTGTAATCCTTTCTCCAGCACAGACAGTTGGTAAACCCACTGACATGCACACACACACATAGAGCAGGATTAAACATTAAGTCCATAAACAGAAACACTCCTTCACCAACACAGGACTCTGCAATAATGTGATTCTAATAGACAATGCAATATTAGACTGAACGTCAGTGGAAAACAGGAATACTGAAATGGTCAAACAGGTATTACTATAGATAATAGAAATATTAAGTGTGCAGGTTCTCGAGGCAGGAAGTCGATTGCTCTTACAGTCTTCAAAAATAATTTTAAAAAAAAGCAGCCGTTCCGAAAATTAAGTAATTTCTCAGACCAGATGCATCTCTCCAGTCCTACGTCATTTCTCTGTTGATTTCATTTCTGCTTCTTGGGGACATCTTCTTCAGATCGTGCTTTTCTGTCAAACATATGGCTGCTATTGCAAAGAGAGCTCATCAATTTCCTAGAATCTTTTAAATGATGAAGTGCACACAAAACCCAAAATGACAACTCCACGTCTTCTGGGTTCGTCTGTCGCCAGCCATAGACTAAAACTTCTTTTTCAAAAAGCTCAAGCTCAGTAATACCATGATGCTGTGGTTCAGATTAGGGCTGAGATGATTCATTGGATTAACTGTGATGAATCAAATACTTAAATAATTGTCAATTTAGAAATCAATGAGTCATTAACCGGAGTATACAGACTCAAAAAAGGCCATTTGCTAAAACAACAACCTCCAAAATAAAGCCAAAAATGTATTGACATAAATTTACATTTTGCATTTAAAATAAAAATTTAATATATATTCTACCTAGATCTCTTCAAGTGACTGCTTTAGCTTCATCTGGTTCAAATTCTGTAAAGAAAAATAAGTCTCAACTGAAAACATGCCATGAGTTTATTTGGTTTCCTATTCCTTTTGAAAAATGTTGAGCTTATTTTGGTACAGAAACGTGTCTTGCATTCCTTGTTCATGTGTGATTTTATGCTTTTATCATATTCAAAATAAATAAATCTAAAATAACAAACAAATTAACTCTACCTAGTATTGACCAGCAGGAACGGTTGAACGTTTCACATGTTGATGTTAGAGATACTTTATCTGTAGGTGCATCCTTTGCTACAAAGGATCAAAAATGTTTATTTTCTTACTTAAAGGAACCAAATTTTGGGGTTCTTTTATTGCATCTCTAATGCTGCATAAAAAAGATGTAAGTGGTTAAATAGAAAAAAAATCTGGAGAGTAATTTTATCCAATTAATTGCCACAATAAATCAATAGAATAGTGAATAACTAAAATAACCATTAGTTGCAGCTCTAGTTCGGTTTTCTTTTCAGTTTTGGAAAGACTCGCTCAGTTATGCGTTTCCAAGAAAAAGGCGACATAAAATGGGCAGAATCCCAACCTCGTCAATCAAATAGTCTGAAAGATGATTACCGTATTTTCCGGACTATAGATCGCACCTCACTATAAGCCACATCTACAAAGGTTTTTTTTTGTTTTTTTTTTTAAACTGGAAACGTACATATATAAGCCAAACCAGGTTATAAGCCGCTGGTATCTCTGCCGCTCTCGGTTTTTCATAAATCTGCTGGATTTATTAGGACCCAGCCCTCTGTCTCCAATGCCAAACCAAGGATTTGTTCACACCGAACTAACAAGCAGCGGTTCCATTTCTCTCCTGTACTACCAGATGGAGAACCTTCAAATTAAAAACTGCCTCATATGAACTTTTTTGTTTCCATGATGAGGACGTTTGTGTTTGAAAACATTTCTCTGTTGTGCCTGCTGCTAGCATGTGCTTGTTCTAAATGAAAATTAGCGCCATCTTCTTTGATTTCCAATTTTGACTTCCAATTATTCACTTGGTGCTAAAGCGCCCCCTGGTGGTTGAAGAAAAATCCACATAAAAGCCTCACTGGGCTTTAAGCCACATGGTTCAAAGCGTGGGAAACGTCAGGCTTCTTATGAGCTGAAAGGTAAGAAGAGCCTCAAGAACTTCAGAAAGAAAATGACCGTAGCTTTCACAACCGATCTACATCACAGATCTGTACGGTTATAAGAAGTGAGAATCAATATTTCACAACAGGCATTACTTTTCATGTGGGTATGCATAGCTGCACAGAGTGCACCTATTTGGTTTGCCCCAATTCTTTCAGCTGATAACACAACACCCACTCTAATGGTTTCCGAAACGTACCTTTCCACAGCTATCGCTTACTCTCTCGGCTTCCCAGGAAGGTCCTGGGGGAACGTCAAACTTATTCGGTGAACATGATTCATGTCATCTACTGTCCCAGGGAACCCCGCCTGCTCGTCAAAGCTTCTTTAAAGAGGAACAGGTCTCCACACAGTCACTGAAGTAGGACAAACATTCAAAGAGCTGTCAGAAACACCCAGGTAAGATTTAAAAAAGGCACACTGCTTGGGCACATTTTTATAAGACGAGGATGAAGATGGTGGCTTCAAAACTTGAACTTGGGTCTAATTAAATTCAATGCTTTGGCAACTTCCTGGAAGTATTGACAGACTTCCGCATATCAGGTTTACTGTAACGTAAAAATAAAGTGAGCGTAAAGCTTGGACACCTTTGGCTTCACCCACTTCGACTTCAGAAAAAGCTCAGTTTACAACACACTGTGACTTGGTCCAGTTCTTTTCCTTTCAACCTATTTTGAAGCCCAAAGTGATCCATTTTTTATGAGGGGCAGCAGAGGTGAAACAGAATGCATTGACACTTCACAGCACTTTTCTATTTAGACCATCCGAGCACTTACCTTAAAAAATGTTTCCCAGGCTTCATTTAGTTTCCAAAAATTTAGATATGCTCTACAAAAGTCTGTAGGTGAATTTTCTTGCAATGATTTAGAAAAATATGTGCAAATAGGTGAATTTATGAATACCGAACCACAAAAAGGCTGAACCACTAACACATAGTGGTGAATTTAACAAAACTATCCAAATATTGACAACCGTCATGATACAAAATGTTTACACTTTGTGTTAGTGCTGGACAACATGGCTGAAAAACAAAGAACGCTATAAAAGGTTCCATATCAGTAGATGGATAATTATTGATTAGTTTTCTGTTGTAAATATCTGAAATACCGGCGTGACTTTTCCTGTTTTATCCACCGTTTCCTGTCGAGCTGTTTTCACTTTCACCATTTTTTTAAGCAGCAAGTTAATCAACAGGCTGTTTTTTTTTACTTTACTTCAAACAAACATCAACATATATAGACTTTTTAAATCAGGTTCTTTATTATTAAAGGAGTGGATTTTTTCAGTCCATTTCATCTTGTGGACATAACATTTAGCTAGGATTGTAACTATTTTCTATATTCATTTCATCTAAAGAAAAAGGTTGAAAGTATGAGAGAGTAACTTGATGCTGCTAACCTAGCTTAGCTCGCCGTGAGAAGCTGAGCAGCTAAAGTCTTTCCTCCACCTACATCCCCCAAAATGCTGTGCGGTTCTGGATCGGAGTTTAGTGAAATTACTTCATATTCTACGACGCATTTATCGCGATACAAATAGTTATTGATTTATTGTCCAGCCCTACTTTACATCCATTTAGCTGATCTGAGTAACTTGGACATGAGTCAGGTTTTGCAATCTCTCAGAGAGGAAAATTTGAAAGGAACTTCAGTTTGCTCCGACTGATTTACAGCTAAACAAATCCGAAACCTGAAGGAAGCGGATCAAATTTCCTCTAAGAGGTTCGTCTAAGATCATAACACCCTGCACTTTCAGTCAGACTACTACATAAGCAGTAATGCACACAGTCTGATGGATATCATTTACATCCAACCTTTACATTCTTACCTTCTTCCAGTAATCAAACCTTGACCTTAATATAGAAGGTTTCATGATCAAAGACGCGTTTATTTGGTAGATAGTCTTTCTTAGATTGTCAACATCTTAAAATTCTTGCTTATATTGTTTGTACATGTTTTTTTTTTACTTTCTGTAAAAAAAAGCACCACCGTTTTCACATTCATTGAGCTACTTTTGTATATTTCTCATCCCAGAATAAGCAATGACTTAAGCTTGTAATTTCCCCTAAAAGTGAAGAAGAGGTTAATGGGCGAATCCGAGGCAATACTGAGAGTAAAGGGCAGCTGCATCCATTTTTCAAGAATTTCTTTAAGTGGATGCATTACTTATGCTGGTACATTAAATAGGCTGGGGGAACTAAATGCATGGTAATGTGGATAAATGTAGGAACCGCTGTCGTCCCAATTTAGCACGACACTGATCACTAGACTTGAGAAAATTGGATGTAAATGGATCAGAGGGAAAGTAGCTCAGCTTACGGTTTGTTACGGTTGGATCTATGGCAATGCATCACATGAACTGTCATCTGAAATTCATAAGGGGAAGATGGTCTTAACCACTGCAGCAACGAGCAGAAAATGGGTCACAATCAGAACGTATAGCATTCTCTGTTGGACAGAAGTGTGTCCCCCTGGCTTGTTTCTGCTTCAAACATATAAGCTTCCCTAAAAGGTCAAGTACAATGCCGTCTCTGTGGTCTGAAGGCTCACTTGCACGGACAAGCCGTAGACGCAGGGCAGGTCGTGAACTCTTCATCTGCAGAGTGGCTGCACACGAAGGGCCACGATGAGGATCCGAGGGGAAACTTTCACCGTTCTGTGTTCAATGGAGAGACATGCAAACTAGACCTTGAACGGCCTAAGGGATTATCCAACGAGCATCTGTGCAGCAGAGCTGACCCCACAAAAAGGAAAAAGGTCTCAAACAGAGAGACTGATTTAGGAAGTAATTTGTGATTTTCCCCAACTGCTCTTATTGGATGGACTGTAAACAGTAGAAGAAAAGCAATAAAACTTAAAGCAAATATGTACCATGAAAAATCTGTTTTAAATCTACGCATCTGGAGCAAAAATAGGAATTTAAAGACACAGACAAGCCTTTAGCCAATAGCTCTGCATTTACTAATTGAGTATTAATGCCATTATACATGCAGATGCACATACATTTATGTCTTTAGAGTACATTAATTATTAATATAGTGCACTAGGCAGCAATAAGTGTAATCCTTTGACTTTGAAGGCAAAAAAATGAGCCAAAACAAACCAGAGATGTCAAAACTGGGACTTAATTTTGATTCATAGATATTAACACATTAAAAGCTTTAACACACTTAAATCTGCAGTATGTAACTTTTATTAAAAGGAAATGTTTTTTAAATATTTGTTAAAAACTGATTGACAGCACCAAGACCCTCCTTGTCATAAATGTGGTTTGTGATTGCAAGAACGAACGCAGAGACCCAGGTTGTGATGAAGATGATGATTAATTTAATGATGAAAGTAGCTCAAAACAGTCCAGATCAGGCAGCATGGCAGAGACGATAGCACACAGCTAAATACCAGTAGCAACTGACAAAAAGACTGAACAAGGAGCAAAAGGTTGCCTCAAGACTATACATTTCAACTGAGAACTACGGACTGACTGAACCACACAGGAGCAATAAGCAATGGACTTACGACAACTGACAAGGATCTGACAAAGAACAGAGACAACAGAGACAGGTGGGCTTAAATGCAAAAAGGGTAATTAGGGAGACTAGACACAACTGGGAACAATCAACAGGGAACAGAGACTTCAACTGGACAGAAACCAAACAGAAAAAAACTTGAAACAAATACACAGAAACACAGATCGTGACACTCCTCCTGGCTCTGATTGGTTGTTTCTGACTGAGGGCTGCATTTCTGCGCTAGAATAAGGTAGACCAGCTTGATGTGTTTTTCCTCAGATGATCTCTTGTACTATACTGTCACAACACAGTAACATGTAAAATATTTATTTTATAAAAGTTATAAGCTGCACCTTAAATCACTTTGTTTTCCAAAGTTTTTTTTCCAAAGATGTTCCTGAAACGCTTGAAAGCTGAATGACAACAAGAATCTGATTGTTAAAAAACAGATTAAAAAGAGTAAATATCTTTGTTGTTGAGCTCATATCCATTTATTCGATAACTTGGTAGCAAAATGGGGTTTTGAAGTGTAAATAGCTTGTTTTTTCTATACATTGTTTTCTGTTAAATTCTGAAAACTGTTCAGAATTTCAATTTGTAGAATTTACAAATTGAAATTTGTAAATTTCAATTTACAAATTGAAATTTGTACATTTCAATTTACAAAATGAAATTTAGGATCCTACAAATCCTAATTGTAGGATTTATAATAAATTGTAAATCCTACAATTAATTGATTAAAGATTCTAACTACTAGATAAAACATCAGAAAATATCTGTAGGATCCTTTCAGAAGCAAGAGACTAAAAAAAAACTAAAACAAGCATTTACATTTTAGAAAACCAACCGAGTTGAACCTCAACATAATTTATGACTTAACATAACTATAAAAGTATGATTTTTTTTTTCTATAAACGACTCCAACTAATACTGATTTATCAGCCAATTATAATTCTAAATGGATTAAAACAATCAATTGTGATGAATTTATTTATGGATAAACCATTCGAGTTGCAGTCAATTCCCTGTTGAGTCTTTAATCTGCAGCTTTGTTGCCACTGACATTTTTGAAATCATCGCAGATCGGATTGCATAGAGGAGTGTTTAACTAGATCCACTTCATATAAATGCCTCGTTAGTATTTCCCTCATTCCTGTACTCTCCCCCTCCCCCTTTCGTCGCTCTTTCCAGGTGAATTATGGGACACAACGAGGTCAAGCTGAAGCTAAATGAGTCAGAGTGTAAGCACACCCTGACATTTCATTGACCCCAGAACAAAAGGCTGATATTAAAACTAAAACTGAACAGATAGTAGAAAGGTGTGAAAAAATGTCAGATTGGATTCAATTTCTGCACCTAAATCTAAGACAAAAAAACAAAACAAAACAGGAAAAGTCTCTTTTCTGGTTGTTAGTCTGCTGGTTGTTCCTACTGTAAACCAGACAAGTGCAATTAATAAGAAATGACATGAACAAAATGGATGTTCCTTTTTAAAATGGTCTTGGTGTGAACAGTAAAATGGAACAAGTAATTTATATTTTAACACCACTAAAATAATAAAAATGGAAGCATTATTCTGAAAATGAATAAATATGCTAGAAGAGCTGGACCATTAGCAGCTGAAGTCAATTAATCTTATACTCAGTTGTTTCTCTGTGTGACAAAAATCAAGAACCACTCATTACTAATGTATGCCATGTTGAATTACTATTAATGTGCAAAGAGCCTGAGCATGTAAACAAACCATAAGCTGCAACATATGACCTATATTTTAAAATCTAATAGGCCACATTTCTCCCTCTGGTGTCCAGATTATGATCAAATCATCTCACCATTGGTTTCATTAATCTTAATAAATGCTTTGCTCACAAAAAAATAAAAATGCATTTTACGTTATTTTTTCATTAATTAAAACTCCAAATTGAAGCATGACTTCATATTCTTGTAAACAAAACATTGAATTCAATAAAAACCGATTTACTGAATACAGTCATGAAACACAAACATGATGCATAACAAACGTTTGTTAAAATATAGCTGCATTTCTGAAATAGAAAAGTAATTATAGCTCCGTTTTTCACTCACTGTGGGCAGGACTTGCACAGTTGGCATAAAAAGAAAGTCAAGGCTTTTAATGCATAACTGATCATAACATCTACCAGGTTGTAAAATTGCTGAAATCGAACGTGTGTAAAAAGATATTATGTCTCAACTGAGATAAATAGAATCTCATTTTGAAGCAAGTAAAGAAACTGTTCTTGAGTTGCCTTTTTTCCTCTTAAACCAGACACAATAAGTCAAAAATCCAAACCAATACAATAAACTTGCAGCTCTACTGTTTCATGCGACATAAAATGCCGTGATAATACAGTTAATAATGCTGACCATGCCAGCCGTTTTCCATCCTGAATCAACATCTGTGACTTCTGGTGAAACAACCTGCTTAACTTGGCCAATATTTGTCCGAGGGCCATAAATTTTGACCTCTACTGAAGACAGACGGCACATAATCACTAAATCTGTGGTAATTTTTGGAGCCGCCATAGAGCTTCATTAGGTTTCAGACAAATCCGGATTTCACCAACTGTCAAAGACCTCGGAGCCGCAGATTGATGCTGCATCCAGCTCTTGTACATCCTTTTACCTTGGAAGAAGAAAGTAAGTAATCCCAAATGCATGACTTTTGATCCTCGTTTGGGAAGCAGCAAGATGAAATGCAGTTTTGTGGTTGAACAGATTAATGGCTCACTTTAGCCAACTAAAATTTTATAAGTACATAAAAGAAAAGGCTGGGATTTTTATTCTCTCTGGAGACTTAAACATGCCAGAGTCGTGCCTTACAGACTAAAATTTGGTCAAAGCTCCCATCATCAAGTCATGTTACAGAAATTATTCCACCTGCTTTCTAGAGTTAGAAGATAATCCAAGTGTAAGAGGAAGAACTTGTCATCAAGACTTCAACATCTTATAGTTTCTCCAGTGACTTGTATGGAATATCTGTGTATTAGTGTGGAAGTGTGCTAGTTGGATAGCAACACACACAGAAAGCAACTTTGTTCCCTTTTTACCAAAACACTTTCATACCTTGATTCTAGGACTGCAACGATTCCTCGAATGATTCCAGTACCTCGATTATTAAAATTATTCAAGCAAAATTTAGCTTCATTAAATTATGTTTTATTATTTAACGCATCATGTTGAAGTCGGATCCTTATTTGTGTTGGGCAGCGCTCTCACTTCTGCCTATGTTGCTAAATGATAGGAGCATAACGTCGAATTGTCTGAGTTTTTATCTTTTTTTTTAGAGAGAGATTTTCTCCGAGTACTCAATTAATCCTAACAGTAATTCATAGAGTATTGGATTACTAAAATATTCTTTTACTACAGGCCAAATGGAATCTGTTTCTTTTTCTTACAAATCCAGTCAGTGCAATTTCTCATTTTTACTTAGCTTTTATTTTTGACGGTTTTACTTGCATATCATTTTATTGTTATTTTAAGTCAAACTTTTTGTTATCTATATATTTATTGTAAAGCAAATGAGTTCAATTTATTAATTTTAAAACTGCTTAAACAAAGTGGATTTACCTTGATTTGAAACGTTGGACTAGTATGACTGTGTGTAGTATTGCCTCAAGTGTGTCTGCACAATCGCTCGGAAAGTTGGCTCTCTGTTGCAAATTAAAAGCACCCAAGTTACAAACGCTGTTTCAAGAACGCCAGGACTGATAGTTATTTCTTCTTCACCATGCTGTTATTTAGTTTGTAAGAGTTAAGACAACAGAAAAACTAAAGTCAAAATATTATGGGTAAAAAGAAGCAGGCTGTTTAGAGAAATCCAAGAACAATGGAGTCCACCACTTCTTGAACTACATATTGAATCCAAGCCAGGCTTTATAAACAGTGTTGCCAGTCAGACTAAGTAATGCACTTCATACAGTTTGCTATATGCTCCTCTGAATAATTTCCACTTGAAGGAATAGACAGCAGAGGACAATTTGCAAGGAAAGTTAACTGGAAAGATGTGCAGAACAAGTGACTCTGGACAATTCTGTTAAATTCACAAATATAGGTCAGAGATTGAGCCTCGCTTTACACAGTGGTGTACATTATGCATCAGACTGCGTGAAAAACATATGCCGTCCTAAAAGAGCTCCAAGTAGCCAGCGCTAGGATGACAGAGATCACAGACGTGTGCGATGTGTTTTAAAAAGGAGAGCGTTTTTCTGAAACCCAAAGCATTTATGACAAGCAGGTTCGTAGCAAGTTAAGCTTTTAAGTGCTGCCCCCCTCACACACACAGTCCATCCACCAGTCCTCCCCCTCAGCACCATCGGAGCAATAATCCAGCCACATTCCTGTAATTGTCTACTGGTTTGATCTAATCCACCCTGACATAACATCAATAAAGTCCATAAGTAGGCCTACCCTCCACCACAATGCCAGGCGAGCATGACGGCAGAGATAACGGATAGAAAACATGCATACAGAGGGCTGGAGCATGACCAGATTTGCTTATTAATGAATTTACAGCATACTGCACCGTATGTGATGGCTCTTACAGGACAGTAAAGAAAGGCAAAGTGAGGAAGATACAACTGATAAGTCAGTCTTTTAAAAAGCTCACTGATTCTGGGTGATGCAGAGCGCATATAAAGCAGTGTAACTTTGTGCATAATTGGCAATTTTAAAAAAAAATTAGTTAAAACATTTGAGGTTACGTTCTAAATTATTCTTTAGAATACAATCTCAACTTTCTGAATAAGTTTGGTATGGCTTGGAAGAGTACAATTTTTAGTTTGATCTGCCATCAATATCAAAAATGTCTTTCTTTGAACAGGAAATAGACAGTTCATACTAATGGGTCAAGGTGATGACGTTCTTCATTACAAATGCAGTTACAAAGCGAGGAAAGATGCATATCTCCATTAAGATGTTTAAAATACCGTTTGTACAAGGTTTCCCCCAGAAAACTTGCTAAGCCAGGTGGTTGGGTGCTAGGTCAGTCATTCCATCCAGCGACCCGTCGTGTTTTTGAGTTAAAAATATTTAAAGTCGACAGGAAATTTGAAAGTATCAGTTATTGGAAGATTAACACCTGTACACCAACAATAAAGTCTTAAAAAATACAAATATTTTTAAAAGACTAAAAATAAATAAATAAGCAATGCTTAGCCTGGTGGGGGGGACAAGTAAAGCCTGGTGGCCCGCCAGGCTGATAATACACTGGGGGAAACCCTGTTGTAATTTTTTAAACCAACTCTCCTGGTTTATCACTGTATTGTTGATTCTCGTTGAACTTTGATGCATCATCACCCTCCTGATTTTATGACTAAACAGCACAAATAACAGATGTTTTGAAAACTCTTGGCGGTTTTCACCGGGTCATGTTTGTGTCCATGTTGACATCTTGTAATTCATGAACACCAAGTTCATTCCTCAACTGTTTAAAGTCTAAGTTTTACCGTTTACCATAGAGGGTATTAATGCGCTACAAAGACTTTACAAGTAGTTTAGAAGGCTGCTCCTTTCAGTTATTTACATTTTTCCTGTTTCTTTTGAGTCAAATAACATACATGATCACATTTGGCATTTTAAAACCAACTTCGCTCAACAAGTGCCACCTCAGTAAGGCTCTGGTTGGCAAAGGCAGCCGCCTGCTGCAGACCCTGTGTTTTGTCAGGTCCTATTCAGATCCTCCTTTCTTGTATCAATAGGGGCCTGCTGGTTCTTATTGTCCTCTGATGCTTTGGCAAAGCTAAAAAAAAAAACCCTCCAAACAACCAAGATGTACTCACCAGACTGGGGAATTTGTTTAGGCAAAGCAAAGAACAGAGGCCTCTGAGGTTTTGATGCTTTTAAAGATACTGATACAACATGTTGCAAACAAAAAGTTAGGATTTAATTGAAGTTAATTACCAGAGGAAAGAATCCCATTACCGTGAGCAGAGACTAGTAAGTATAGTTTCTGAAGACGCCATATTGTATTGATCTGTTAACGGACTCTTTGTCAGGAGAATCTGGATGATCCCAAAGGAGCTGAAGAATCAAAAATCAGCAACATCAACATGGTTCTGTGTTTTTAAAATGCTACATTACATGTGCTCACATTTGACTATATAGAAAATCTAAAGTACAGCAATTAGTGAATCAAAGCTGAGGACCAGAGAAAGCCTTGCAAATGTAAGACAGGTTTCATCATGATGGAAAATCTTTGAATTCAATATATTTAAAAAATTTACGTTTTGTGAATATTCGAATTCAGTTTTTCACCCTTTGCACTGATCCTCATAGTGAAAAAACAGAGAAAGACAGAATGTACTGGCTGCTGCAGCTTCCCGTTTCTGTGTGATGTGAACTGCTCAATAACTAGTGTTCAGAGTTAAAACCCCGCTTTGTATTTTAACCATACAATTCAATTCCTTCTAGGTTAAAATTGTGCTTACTTTGTAAAAAGAAAAACAGAAAAAAAGTATTTTGAAGAAAAGTTAAACGGGTTTAGAAGGATGTTATACAAAAAAGATTTTATCCACCGCATTCTGTTATATGAGCTCTGTTTTTCTTTAGCTTTATAAAGAAAGAACTTTTGAAACAAAGTTACACTTTGCCTAAACCTTTTACTTTAACCTTTTAAATTTAAAAAAAATTATTTTGGCTCAATAGTCTACCGATTTCACTGAAAGTCTTGCATCTTACATATTGATTACACTTGAAGTGATTTCAAAACTGTTCAATCATTTTCTTTGGCCAAAATGTTTTTTTCTTTAAACAACACAGGAAAATTGTCGGAAAACTATGATAATTTACAGAAAACCTCCAAGTATATATTATTATCCAAACATTACATAAATATTAGTACAACTGTATAAAAATTATAATAATAATCATGTCATGTTTTCTTTTAGGAGTAGTAGGGAAAAAATGCTTGCTTCTCTGTTTTACACAAAAACCATTGTTATTTTCTTTTTCTTGATTTTAAAAACACCTTGGTGTATTTCTCCCCTCAGATAATCAGACAGTGAAAACCTCGTACAAATCAAAGTAAAAATATCATCCCAGCTCCGCCTGAAGCTACTGTACTTACACTGGGAGGGGGTAAAAAATAGCAGTGGTGGCCTATATACCTGCAGTCGTGTTAATGGACTGAATCTGGTGAACCTGAAAAGCCAAACTGCTTCAAAACGCTGTTCACATGCAGCCAACCAATCCCAGCTGATGGCTTCAAATCCCTCCTCGCTGACGACTGACTCCCAAGTCCAACCGCGACACTCAGTCACAACGAAACTGAATGAAACGACCGCACACACCGTCTCAGCGGACACACTGAAGGGGGTCAATTTAATGTGTTGAAAAGGTTGGCCCGCATCCCACTGAAATGAAGCATGAGTGACAACCCAACATGCTAAACGCTAAGAGCAGAGGCGAAGGCAAGAGGACCAACGCTGGACATCAATAATTTGTTAGTGATGATCACTCAGTGGGAACGATCTCAGAAGATTAGAGGAGAAGGGCTTAAGTCCAACAATTCATTTACTCGCTGCAGCCGCTCCAAAAAGGTCAAAAGTCAACTAGAAAGTTCCTCTGCTCTTAGTCGTTGGTAACCCCTGAATCTTTCATCAGCTGCCTGCGCCTATAACTGAGAAATTGGCCACAGCTATTCGGCGCTGGGAGAAAGCAGAAACCGCTTTAAAGCCTCGCGCGCAGCAGATGGAAATTAAATTTTCATTGTCAAAATAAGGCCAATACGCCAAAGTGGGTAATCTTCACTAAAGTCAAACAAGACCGTTTGGCATATGACTGAGGATTGTGTTTGCAGGCACTCAAAATGCTCTTTATTATTAGCAGAAATACAACACACCACTTCAATCAGACAGGAACCAACATCTGGTCTGACTGGTCTGAAATGCACAAACAACTGAAACCCGATATTTTTCTTGTCTCAGTCACATTAAGCAGATTAAATATTCCCAGTTTAAGGTCACAAGATTACCAAAGTTACTTCTGTTTGCTAAATACCAGAATAATGCCATCATCTTGGAGACTTTTTTTTTTTACTTTAATTTTACTTTTACTTTCTTCAAACTCAGCAGTTTCCAGCCATTTGTATAGTTTCTGGTAAAATTCCCACTTAAACTGCATGATGGGGTTAAAAGTTATGCATGTCCTCCCACATGCATCACGATTGTTTGCTGGAAGTTAGGTCCCTTCCTCCGGACAGAACTGGTGTAACTGAGTTGGGTTTGCAGACCGCATTGCTCACCACACCTTTCAGCAAACTAATCTTACTGCTGTTGAAATGGCTTCTTCCATGCTGAGCGGCTTTTCAAATATGTCAGATTTTGAATCGCAACACTCACTTGACAGCTGTACGATGTCTTCTGCTTTTGTAGGGATTTAGATGTTTAACTTTTAGTATTTTTACATTTCATTTGACTTATTTTTAAATTGTGTCTTTAACGAGCACTGATTTATTATATTTATTTGTTTCATCTTGCTAAACACTTTGGGTAAATGCAAGGCATTGTTGCAAGATGCTACATAAATAAAGTGCATAATTATTATTATTTTGATCTGGGGCCGATATGAACATTTTTCATCCAAACATGTCTTGATTTATTCTGTCAACACAAGAAAAGAGTGAGTTTGGGTTGTTGCCTTGAAATACGCTCACTGGTTTCAATCCAATTAGCTCAAATGTTGCTAACTAAGCTATTCTTAGCTATTCATTGCCAAGTGGGTTTTCATAAAATATTTAAATTCATACAACATTATGTTTTTTCTTTGTTCTCTAAAAAATCTGACTAATTTTAAATATTGGTAAAACTGACCTAAAACAGGAAACGTTTTGTGTACTTTAATGTCAGACAGCAGGAATGAAACAGGTTATGCGTTTTATTTCTGGTTAAAACTGTGCTAAGCCATTACAGTGTGTTTGTGAATAAAACCATGTTCAGTCCAGGCCCACAGCTTAAAAATGTAGAGACTTTCTTCAGTCACAGTTGACAGGGCCGGATGGTAGAGATTCATCCCGACAGTCAGGTACGGTACAGCGAAAACAGACACACTTTGGACAGATTACTATAATCGTCATCCATTTTCTCTGATGAAACATCCAGAGTTTTCTCAGTGCTGCCTTCCTCAGAGTCAGAGACACTACTGAAAACAAGCCAGACCCATTGCTCTTTTCACCTGGATGACCACAGACTGTCCTCCGAGTATATCACAGGCTGAGTGCAATAACTATCCTCTGCAGTCACATGAACCAGCCGGTCCTACAGGAAGTGGATCATGACACAAGAAACACTTTCAGTAGATGATCCACATGAAGCACACATCTGCCAGTTTCAACCAAATTGTAAACTGCTGCTGGTTATGCTTTAAGTATAATGTAAAGCCTTCAGTGGATTATAGTATTTTTCCTCACACTAAGCTGCCTATGCATTTTTCTATACCAGATGTAACCTGTTTGAGGTCACAGGGGATAAAACCTATGCCAGCTGTCAAGAGGGGGAAGCAGGCCATGAACAGGTCAACAGTTCATCAGAAGCCCAAACTATAGAAGCGGTTGAGACAAACACCGTGCCTGTGTTTAGATCAGCAGGGGATCGTTGATGGAAGAACGATCAACAGCACACATACAGACCTGGACTACAGACCTCCTGGTCCTGCTGACCCATCAGCAACGACTACTGAACAGTAGACGTGTTTCATGATACTCCGCTAACATTCAACAAAACAATTTCAAAATTCTGGTATTTCCACCAAATTTGAGACGCAATTACAATCACACAAGAATGAGTTTAAGTGATAAGTCATTAAACCCTCTCAGGCCTAAATGGAGCACAGGTGTTCTGTTCATCTACCATAATTCCACCACACGTTGTGATATCTGGAAAACTACAATGGTTTCTGAAAGGTGAGACATTGCGCTTTCCAACAGATATTGGGTTACTATTGTAATTTCTCTCCCACCGCAGCAGGGAGTGAAATTAATCTGTGGGACGCTAGCAAATTGCAAAAATAACTGCTAGATATTGAAAGTTCAGTTGTTATGGATAAATGGGCAAATATATATTTACTTACAAGACATTAAACAACTCAGTACAATTAAAATAAGCAAAACCGTCCAGGTGGAGATTTTAAATTTAAAATGTAAAGAGTTAAAAAATAAGTGACGTCATCTCTCTCCTACCACTTCCTGTCGTCTTCTTCATCGTTTCCGTAGTAACATTAGGTTGTTGATCACGTGACCTTTGTGAAATACACTAATTTCAATAAAGCCGTAAACCCACCTCCTCCTCACAAAAACTTAGCGTTGAGTCATTTCAAAATTTGAAAGTTTCCATTAAGCAAATTTCTTTTTGCAATTCCAACTTGTGCAATCACATAGTTAACAGAAACACAGTCTAGTAAAATTATTGATACTTGTAAAATGTTTACATATATTGTTACATTAAAATTTCAATTTATATTCGACTGCCCGGTTCCTACTGAAAGAAAAAAAACAAAAACACATTTCCAGAGCTTGCAGACTTTGAGGCAAATCATTTGGACACCAAGGATCTAAAATAAAACAGTAGTACAATCACAGCTCAAATTAACAACAATAATAACTCTTGCTGCTTGGACTTGGCAGTCCTGATTAAATAATAATAATAATAATAATAATAATAATAATAATAATAATGAGAAGGAAAATTGAACTTGGTATTTTAGAGTTTTGACTAAAAACCTCCCCGTAATCAACCACACCTGCCTTTTATTGGCTTATCAATGTTCTGCATGTTCGCACACAGAATGCAACAAGTCAAACCTTTTCAAGATTGTAATAGCTTCTAAACCATTTCTTGCACAAAATGAGGCACAAAAAAACCCCTAAGATGGTTGTAGTTGCAGGAAGTAGGTTTACGTCCATCTAAAAAAATGTGCTGGAAAGATCAGAAGGGAGTGGAAATTTGCAAATAAATCAAATCAGCAAAGCCTAATTTAAAAAGACTGAGTACATTAACAGTGTGGTGAATCCCTGCAGAGCTCAGCCTAAGACAGCAACACATCCCCAAGAGCCCTAAAGAGGAATCAATGGATGTCAGCAGCATCAAAGGAATTCGTCACACTCTTCATCACACGCACAGCAAAGTGAGCATATTAAACTCAAAGAGACAGCTTCAAACGACCCAGCATCCAGTCTGAACAAAGAGCGAAACACACAGGGTGACAGTTCCCTACCTTGTGGGTGTAAGGTGCTTGTCCCAGGTTGATTCCATCTTTTGCCAGCTTGTCTCTTATCAGCACCTTGAGCTTCAGCTTGGGATAAGTCACAAAGTCGTTGCAGTCTGTGAACCTCGGGTTGTGGTTTCCGGGACAGGAGGCCTGGTGTATAGCCGTGGTCTGCGCGGGTGACCTCAGCGACCCCGGGTCACGCACTCTGTCAGCGCGGTGACGAGCTGAAGCCTCCAGAGGCTCCAAGGTGAAATAGTAGCCAGGTGATCTTCTTCTGTCCTCCTCTATGAGCTCCTGCACGGCTGAGAGGAGCCGGTGCCTGTGGTACTGGACTTGGACGCCAATCGCGTCCAGATCCGGCTCTCCGATCTGCTTGCAGACTTCTAGGTCGTCGTAGCCGTTGTCAAGGAAAGACTCGACGTACTGGGCCAGGTGGAGCTTCGAGAGCCACTGGAGGACGAGGTTTGCCCCCTGGCTCATCTTAGGACAGAATTAACAAGGCGAATTTAATTCATACTCATCATCATCATCTCCTCCTCCTTAGCAGTGCAGCTGAGCGGTCCATGCAACATAAACAGAACCAGGTTCAGCTCCAAATTAGGCACATCTGCTGGTAAGTTTCAGAAAGCACAGGTAACTCATATTTGAAGCATTCAGAGAATAAAAAAAGGCTCTACCTGAAATTATCAGGCGTGTTCAGGTCATGTATCCAGCTGAAGGTTCAGGCTTTAATGACATCCACCTGTGACGTCACGTAAAGTGTACAAACGAGGTAAATTCACGGACCGAACAAGCGCGAGACCGCATTACAGCGAAGTTTTTCCTGCTTTCAGACTTTTTCCCCACAATTACAACTAATGAGTTACCTCAAAGTTGATACTTTCTCTCAATCCGGGAACAAACCGCGTTAACGTTTCCCCAGGACGGCGTCCATCCTCTTTGTTTCATTCATCGCAGCGGCGAAAGACGCCGAGCTCCATCAAACATTTATCCCGAGCAGAGAGTGCGTAGGCAGCAGCCGAAACAAGTCGCTACTGTCACAAACAGAGCGTCAAAAAACAAAGAAGAAGAAAAAGAAAAAGCCTTCAGGCGAGCAGAGCGCACTTAGTTCTGTCTGTTCTGCACCTACGCCGCGTTCTAAGTTTCCTGTCCCTCTGCTTCTGCGGACAGTCCAGTCAGTGAGGACGCTGCTGCCCCGGCTGCCCACCGATGCGGCTCCCTGCCCGCGGGTCGGATGACGAGAGGACGCCGAGCGCTGCTGCCACCTGCAGGGCAGTTTGAGAAGCGCTTAAATATTCAGCCAGAACTTGGCTAGAAAGTTGTAAATGACAACAAAAAGTGTGGTTTCTCTCCCTATTAATGAGGGGAATTAATTTGAGCCCAAAACGATTCTTGTCTCAGGCAGACTTAGTCAAAGAAATGTATTTGATAGGAAATTAAACAAAAAATTAAATGATTAGAGTTCTTAAATACAGTTGAAGCTGCTTGATAAGTTGTGGATAAAAAAAGGGTTCAACTAATTTAATGGGAGCCCAAACATATATCTGTCTTACTCGTATGTTAAACCTGACAGTTCTTAAAAGATGACACATGAAGTCTAAAAAAATATCAGGGGAATCTTTAACATCTAACCACAGAAGAAGTGAGGCAAATGCAATAAAAAAATAAGTTGTGCATTTGTTTTATTTAGGACAGTAAGTCCACAACTGGAACTGTGACTTGATGAGTGTCAAAAACTTCTAAATAAAATGATCAACTGCATAAGAACAGAAACCACAGGACAAATGTAACTTTGGGTTTTACATTTATTTTTTTTACATTGCACAATAATATCTATATATACTGTATCTACAGTCTAAATTGTTTGTGGCAGCAGATTAAGTCAGACATCCATGTGAAATTGATTTTAATAAAACTGTACAAAATTTTTTTTTTGCCAAACAAAATACTGCAACTCCACAGATGTTCATCCCAGAAGACGGATGGATGGACGGAAGTATGGCGAGAGTCTCCGGCACGATGCTCGACTGCGGGACGCGTTTCTACAGCGCGAAGGGGGGAAAGCGAGAGGTTCTCTGAAGCAAACAGTGACCTTGACAAATATACCAGAGAGGGAGAGGAAAAATAAAATATATATCATCCCACAGCCTCTCCCTCCAACCCTCGCACTTATACGACCGGCATAACCGGATGAGGGAGGCGAACCGGGAACTGCAGGGTTTTTGTTCAACGTGGTGCTAAATACAAATGCCAGAACAGACGATCTCTAAGAGGGATAATACATGGTCGTTTCAAGTTTGTAAACACGTAATATCATGCATCCTTCAATGTGCAATAAGAGACCATTTAGGACGTAAAAGTTGCAAACTGAAGCACTTTTAAAGTCGAGGCCACACTTTTTGTAGAAAGAACCCAGCAGCTCAGCAGAAGGACTTGATCCCGCTGCAGCAGCAAAGCGTTAAAATCGGATGAGCGACTTGGATACGTACAGGAAAATGGTTTCTGAATGACGAGTTATGAAGAGCCAATGGTTGGACATAGACGTCACTGCCTCCATCTCAAAATGACATAAAGGTACTTATTTTAATAGATTGTTGAAATAAAAGTATATATTTATTTATGTATATATATATATATATTTGTTTTAAAATATAAATATTTTATAGTTTCTTTAATCTGACATGAACAAAATCTGAGAATGAAGAAATCATAATCAGCGAATGATATAAATAAGCACAAGTTTACGATGTTTTGGTCCTTCCAAAAAAAAGGAAAATGGGACACATTAAAAATCATAGCAAAATTTTACAGAGTACAAAAAATAGTGCAAAACCCACATATTTTACTCTTCCAAATGGGTTTATCTCAGTAGTATAAAGTGGAGTAGATTAAATCAGCTGTCTGACAAGTGAAGGGTTTCTTTGAAAACTGCTGCGTAATCCACCGCAGGGTTCAGACATTTCGGTCTTTTCCAGCCGACGGCTCTGGATTTTTCTCTCCGGTGGATCAATCAGTTTGGAAAGAAACTCTTCCAGCTCGCGCTGCTCACCTTTCTGAACAAAAATAAAAAAAAATCTAAGCAGGTCGAGACGATGAGAAAAGTGTCGTGCTAATACGAGAAAAAAAAGTCAGTCTGCTCTCCTTCGTGTACACAGTAGACTTCAACGAGTGTCAAAGTACGCTCTTAGTATTCCGGAGGGGAAAAATACATAAATAAAGACAACTCTGTGAAATAAAGGTAACTCTTTGGTGTCAGAAAACAACATGGCCGCAAGCGTACAGTGTTGCCGAAGTTCGCGCGCTCAGATTCGCGGTCAAACCGTCGCGCCATTTACATTTGGCAGCAATTTGAAGTCTTGCTTCTCCTATGTTAGCTTGTAACAGCAGCAGATCCTTGCAGTTTGTGAAAGGAAACAAAAAGATTGAATCTTTTTTTGACAAAACACTCCAGGAAAAATGAATAAACCTGTAGAGATCTGATGTAATGCACTGCATCAATATGGTGGCCATACTACACATATTCCTTCCTGTATGCATTTTCACAAACACAAACCTGTACAACGCTTAGCAAAAGTATTCATACACCGTGGAACTTTTTTTTTTTTACTTTACTATGTTACAAACTTCATTGTCCTCAATGAAAATAAAAAATTGTGGCATTTATCGTCTGTTCAGCCTCCTTTTTATATGATGCCACTAAATAAAAAAGTGCAACCTAATTAGCAAATGGAGTGGAACTGTGTGTAGTTTACGCTTGGAATAAAATATGTCTGATCTACGAAGAGCAATTGCAAACAAATATCACAAAGACCAAAAAAAAAAAAAAAAGACTGGACAGGTCAGGGATACAACTGTGGAAAAGCTTCAGTTTTGAACATCTCACAGCAGACTGGAGTCAAAAACATTGCACCACGGCAGTGGGAGTATCATGCTGTGGGACTTTTTGTATTCAATGGAGGCTGCAGCAGAATTCTGTGGTGAAGAGTGATGACGAGCCAAAGCATAAAGTCAAAGGTTTGGATTACAATCTGTTGCTTTGTTAGAACGATCTAGTCAATGTTCGTTGAAGCTCTGTGGCAAAATGTTAAATTGCCACAGAGCAACTTAACATTTGCTCTGTAATAAAGCAAATAATAAAGACATGGCAGAAAACTCAAACATACCACAATTTACAGATTTGAATTTGTAAACATGAAAACCATCCAAAATACTCCCAAACCTTCACAACTACGCTCTTCTTTGATGAGGAATAGCTCACAAGATGAATACTTTTGCAAGTCACAGTAGCGTACACATAGCTAGAGGTTAGCGTTTACGCTTCATGAGGCAAAGGCAAACAAACAAAAGCAAAAAAAAAAAAAAAAGAGTGTTTAAAAGAGCAGTTCATAAAGAGACTAATGGCTGTGGCACTGTGTGGAGCACATCACTGTGCTTGGTCATGTCTACCAACACAAACAGCATCACCACTTCTGTTGTGCTGTAAGAGAAACAGCACATTTTAGATGCACATTTTTCTTCCATGTGCATCTAAAAAAAAGAAAAGAAAAAAAAGACAAGTCATCTTCCAGAATAAAAAAAAGGTTGATTTTTATCTCAGAAATCTTCTAAAAAAAAAACCTTTATCCTTGTTAAACTACCAACAATCTTTGTTTAGCCTGTCACAAGATCGGACTTCAGCACTCGAGGGTTTTCCAGTGTCTCAACTCATTTGTTGGAGAACAATGTAAACTCTTCATTGGGGGTAAACATTTTTAGCACTTTTTTTTGCTCATTTATCTTTTAATGCCCAACACACAATCTTCAATGCCAAAATATTTTTCTACCTTAAATAAAAACCAAAGTGACTCAGAAAACATTCTCGCCCGAAAAAAGACTCGTAGCCGTGAAAATGTCGATGGCAAACTACTGAACTACCAGCCCTTGTTCAGTTAAGAGGCAACAGATCCAGCATCTGTTTGTCCAATTTATCTACTCTACTACTCTAAGTGCTTCAAGGCCCTTTCTAGATGGAGAAAACGGAAAAAAGGACAGAAAAATAAAACAGAAAAAAGGACAGAAAAATGAAACAGAAGTCCTTCTCAGTCACTCCTGTGGAGCCTCACGTGTTCACTCGATTCGTTTCGAAGGATCAGACTTTTCTCCTCGTTTAAGTTCGCTGTGTTTGGCAGACACAATAAAGGGCTTGGAAAGAAAAAAAAGGGGGGTGGAAAAGTGCAGCCAGGCCACCCACAGTACATTATATTTGCAGAATTGTCCCTCCTCCCTTCCCGTCTTCGCTCGACAAGCAACAGGTGTGGATATACGTAGATCTTCTATTGCTTTCGGGTGAAACGGAGGAAGAGAAGCCAAGGAGCTCGCTTCTCGTCTGTTGAGTGGAGTGATGGAGAGTGAAGATTATTGTGCTGAGAGAAAGAGCATGAATCTGGTGAGCAGACCACCTCCAGCCCACTCGCCCGGAGAAAAACAGGGACAAAAAAAAAAGAGAGAGAAGGAGGAGGAAACCCAGCTCCCCGGAGATACTGGTGTGCATGACAGAGTCCAGCGCTCCGCTCGCTGTCATCAGAGCTGGTACCACTTTTTATCTTTGTACTTCACCATCATCTGGGGAGAAAAACAAGAAAAACAACAGATTGATTTCAGAGGGAGAACAACAAGAAAACAAACCGGGTGAAAACGGAGGCGGTTCCGTACGTCGTGGGCGTGTTTTGAGAAGGACTCTGCGCTGGCCATCATGGCTGCCGTCCTCTCCTCCAGTTCTCCTAGTTTCTGCCCTCTCTCGTCCAGCGCCACCCGGGCGCGGGCGAGGTCACCCACCACGCCGGACGCCGCACCCTTCATGCCCTCCATGCTGCCCGGGCCTGGGATGTGCTGGGCCAGGCTGCGCGAGGCCTTGCCGGCTGCCGTTTCACCGACTAACAAACAATGACAAAAAAAAAAAAAAAAAAAAATTATATATATATATATATATATATATATATATAATATAACGTCTGTTTAAGGGAGTGGTTTAAACAATAGCTGATTTGGCAATAGGTTGAAATGTCTCATATTTTCTAAAACTATATTGTTGACCTCAAGATTCATTACATATTGTGAGAAAACATGATTACCTCATTCACTGCCTGATTAAATTCAGCTGGAGTCCGAAGAAAGTAGCTTCACGAATGTATATATGATGTACCTACATGTGTTATGGCCCATGTGAGAGGCAGATTCTTATATTCTTTAGCTGGATGATCACGGTGCTGCATTCTGATAAATATGTGAATAAAAAATGATTTGTGATTTCTGTAACCTCTTTCACCTGTGCAAGTGAAAATTGCAATGTTTTTTTTCAGCTTCTACTTTATTCCTGTGTTGTAGAGCAACCATCCAAAATAGAACTGCCGCATGTTCTCCTTTCTAATTCTTTTAATCATAAACAGTTTTACTCATCCAACTTTGCAGAGGAAGAGCAAGGGAGGAAGGCCTAATGACCAGCTCCAGTGGTCATTAGGCGTGGACTAATGCATAATAGATGTTGTTATGCATACATGGTCCAAACAAAAGCAAATAACTAGAGCAGAGTAGCACTTACAGATGACTGTAAATCAATAATTTCACTAATTCTGAGTAAATTGGTAAAGGTACTAAACCTAAGCAATTCCTTGCTGAAGTATACACAACCTTTGCCTTTCTTGTGCTAAGAACCAAAGAGCAATGCATTTTAATAGGATTTTCTGTGGCAGTGCCTCATCGCATGGAAGAAAAATGGTACATGTAATGTAACAAATTAGAAGCCTAAATTTTAAGTCTGTACTTGGTAAAATCACCTTTTGGTGTTTACTTCTGCCATGAAAAAATGAAAAACATAAGGAGGGAAAGATAAAAGAAAGTCGCAAGGAAGGGAGTAAGTAAGAACACAAAAAATAGGTATAAAAGACAAAAAAAACCCTGCTTTGTAGATACTCTTATTTTTCTGTACTCATCTAGAAAATGGTGAGATCAAATTTCATATTGTTTTCAAATTCCATAGGAGTCTTTTTAATTGTTAATTTATTGTTTAACACACTATTTTTTAACATTTTTTGTGTATTTTAAAGTAACGGTGATCCTATCGATGGGATTGCTAGTTCAGCCTTCTTGTCCAATCCTTTTCTCACACTCCGCTAGTAGAGTCTATCCAAAATGGCGGACCTCTTGTAGCGGTCGAGTGTGATTACATGTCACCCTTCAAGCATTTTCAGCGGAGTTATTTTATGTGTATTTATCTATAATCTACGCCATGTTTTCCAGTTTTGGCCTGCGGACCTTTCTGAAGTCCTCCGTGGGTGTTTTGTGTGAAAGTTCCGCTCTTTTCCCCACGGTGCCGGTCAGACCTTGGAGCTGCTGCGCTTCGGCTCTATTATCAGGACCTGCAGTTAGCAAAGGTGGGTAGAATAAATTAAAACCCAGAGGAAATAAACTCTCCTTCGATATCCACCGTACATGTTAGAAAACTGTGGATAGAGCCTTGCTGTCATTTGTACCGTCACCAGCAGTCGGCGCTGTTGGCGAATTGAAGTGTCACCTTATTAGATTTTGAGGTATTTGTTTACAGAGTAAACAGCATTAATTATGCCCAGTAATGTTTGGTACTTTGTTCTTCTTATTCAGACCGAACAATATAATTATTTTACAAAATGTTTACATATTATAAAAAGAAGTTGCTCCCCCTTTCAAGCTCTTGATATTTAGCCTTCCCATCTCAAAGTGGAATAATCTGATCTTTGCAGATTATAATATCATTTAAATCTGACCTCAGTTGTACACAAGCACAGCTGAAGTAGAATAGAAAACGTTTTGTATGTGGGAAAAGTAAGTACACCCCACCTACCTCTGTAGGATTTAGAAGGGAAAGTTGCAGTAAGGTGCCAAGTATCATGCACTGTCATTAGAAAATTTGGTCACTTTTATTAAAAACAGAGTTTTGTTAGTTTGCTCGTGTGTTAGCACAATGCCAGGGTGGAAAGACACCATCAAGTGTGGTCTTAAAAATGCCACACTTGATGGTTATGGGTCTGGGAAGGTTTCATAAATTACGTTCAAACTATTAACAATCTATATTGTCACAGATTGAGACACTTACAGCTAAGAAGGGCTCAGCTACTGGTACCAAACAAGGTTTTAACAAGTTCTTGTTTCAAATTTAAATGAGTCATGTTTTTGGACTGTGGGAGGAAACCGGAGTACCCGGAGAAAACCCACGCATGCACAGGGAGAACATGCAAACTCCATGCAGAAAGACCTGGGCTGGGAATTGAACCCAGAACCTTCTTGCTGCAAGGCAACAGCTCTACCAACTGCGCCACAGTGCGACAAAAAATACCGAACAATTTAAAGTTCTTTAAATTACAGACCAAAGAAAGTGTTTTAAATACTGTTGTGGAAACTAATGGAACGGCACCTTTTATAATGTGGCTTGTAGCCTGATTACTTTACCAGCTGTTCTATCAATAAAACAACAAATAAAACAACAACTTGGGTCACAGTTTAAAAGGATTTTATTTTAGACATAACTACAGTCATAAATAAAGCTTGATATCAAGTCTAAAATCAAATGCCCACGTAAAAAAAAAAACTAAACATAGTTTGTTTTATGTTGTTTATCTGTCCACTTCACAGCCATCAATAGAAGCAAAACCTTTACCATCATAAAACCTTAATAATCTCCGTCCAGCAGACTTCTTTTCAAGCACTTAGTGTCTCCACACAATAAGAAAAGACGCACGTTAATAATAATATTATGAATAAATTTTCCATAATATCCTAAGGATAGATTATTGAGCAAAAACGTGATCATGGAGACAAACATGCTATGTGGAGTGGGCAGAAAGAAAGTAACATAAAGTTACATAAAGTAATATTTTTCTGCCATTTTTTGAAAAGTTTTCATAAGGCCTGACTAACAACGTAAGCATCTGCACTGCAATTATTTATCCATCTTCTCACCGCAGCATCTTTCATCATTATCATATCTGTACCATCTAGAGAAGCTTTGGCTTCATTTCCCCCTTTTAATCTGCCTTATCATCATCATCATCATATGAAATCTGACAAAAGTACTATGTGGACTTTTTCACTTTTGTCCATGTTACAGCCGCAAAATTCAATAAGTGTTGGGATTTTGTGTTATGGACCACAGGCAAAATGATAAATTGTTTTCCTCCTTTAAGTAGAAATTCAATAAGTGTATGCATTTTTATACACTGAGCTGATGCTTTGTAAAGCTAGTTTTTTTCTGCAAGACATAGAAAGGGAACCTGAGACTGAGTTGCACATGTGGTTGCATTTCTAATGAAAACTAATCAGAATTTCAGGAAGCCACTTCATTGATGGTTGTGATGATATAGAAAACCACTATCTCGTCACTATCAGTTGTATGTGTAGCTTTGCTATCTGACATGCAGGATAGACATGTCATGTTGCTTATCTTGGTTATATTTTTTTTAAATTCTTCAGGCAGTTGCGCACATATTTTCATGTTAACCAGTTTCTTCATCATCAGCCTTTATTGTACAAAAAAGAAATCTTGCTCTTAATGCTTCAACAAGAAAATTCTTAAGGTGTTTTGTTTTGTCAAGGTGAAACAGTTTGAAACTGTTTGCGAGGTCACACAACGGCTGTTTTGTTTGTAGACATATGCTTCTTCCTGCATGAGAATTTTGCATTTCTTGTGTTCACAATAAAAATCCAAAATCTTCCAGTCCTCACATTTTTAAATTCCTTGAGCTTTTTTTCTTTGTCTTTTGGTTTCAGGAGTCTTTGCAGTCCCACCACCTGTGAGACATTATGCCCGGGTTGCAAAGCGAAAGACGACAGGTGTGTGCATTAAGAACCAAATGTGCATATTTTGGGATAAAAGAAAGTCTTCTCATGTGAGCAATTGGTTTCTTCCAGGCCCAGAAAGCCAACTCAGTGATCTTGCTCCATCAATGCTGAAGATGGATTATGCACCTGTCCCACTTGCTCAGACGTAAGACGAAACACTTCGGCCGACCCTGCGAGCAATTAAAGATGGGGGAAAAAAATGTCTTGCAAAAGTATTCACACATCTAAACACATTGTATCACTATAAATAAAAGAGGCAGAAAGTGTATTTGTATACTGTCACATTTTATTGAGCCTCTGATACTTTGATGTGCTTTAGTAAAATTCATTGCAACAAATTACCTTAAAAAAACACTTTATTAGTGATTAGATTCCACCTGTTTTGGATGTTGATTCCAGCTGCAGTTACAATGAACCTTTCTATCTGGTTCAGCTTTTTAAAGGCGCTCAAGTCAGACAGATTGGACAGCAGTTTACACAACTAATAGTTTTCCCACTAATCAATTCTCCCACCTGAGCTCTGGATCTCTACAGCTCCTCTAAAGTTACGAGAGATGGACCTCTTTGCTAATCTTTTGATTGAAGCTCTTTTTACCTGGTCTGTTTGTGCTGTTAGTGTAGGTGGACAGCTGTGACTTACTAGTTTTTCTTCTGTTTTATCTTCACATAAGGGACTGAACAGAATATTGTTTTATAACCTGACCTTGATTTTAATGTTCTCTGATAAATTTCTTAATATTTATACTGAGTTTGCATTGAACTGAGGTTAAACCAAATTAGGGGATTTACAGGTTTGCTTTTACCTTTACATTTAAGTAATTATGTTTTAAATGCAGATGCATGCAACACTTTTCAGATAGAGCATTAAAATTATTGTCTTTTAGTTGTTATGCTCAGCTGCACAGTAATTCTGTACGTTGTGCTGGTCAATTGTATAATATCTCAGTAAAATACATTGCAGACTTTAGTTGCAGACCTTTTCACAAAATTTGAAAAGGTTCAAAGAATGGCAATACTTTTGCAATATTTCTGTTGCAATATGTTTGCAACAGAAATATTGCAAACTTCTGTTTCAGAATGAATTCATGTTAATTAAACATGGCTATGTTTGTGTTTACAGGACAGACGATCTCGTCAAACGTCTTCTTTCACTGGAACTGGCAAGTCATGTAAGAACTCATGGTTTAAAATAACAGTCTGGTTTCACTGTCTGTTTTGTTTTTAAAACTTGGACAGATGGAAGTTTATATTTTATTTACATGCATTAGGAGTTAACAATACCTGATGCTACACAGAAAAAATATTGTTGACATAAATGGCAACTTTTCACTTAATTTTATTTCAAAATTTCAGTCACATTTCTATCCAATTTCCGTCAAATTGTTGTCATTTTTCACATGCACTGCAGCATTGAGATGTTTTAATGTCTGACATCTAGGAACAAAACATAGCATTTGGTCAGAATTACATTTTCCACAATAATTAGCAGGTATTGTACAGAGTGTAACAGGGGCTTTCCCATTCATTTCACAACTGAATATGTCCAAATAGATGTTGTAATTGGGATGCTGTGGTGGAGCAGGAGTAAAGCATGACCCACATATGGAGGCCATAGTCCTCGTTGCGTCCTAGCCGTGCCACATGTCTTCCACCTCTCATTACTCACTTTCTTGTCGATTCGCTATCAAATGAAGGCCACTAGAGTAAATAAAACCTTAAAAATAGATGTAATGAGCAGAAAACCAAAAATTATGATCAAAGAACCAAAGTAAAGTTTGATTTTTAGCTTGACTCGGAGCTGAATTCCTTATGATCTGAAATACTCTCTGGAATAGACCCGTATTAAGCTTTACTCATCTCACCAGCTTCCCTGTCCCCGCTGGAGAAAAGCACGCTTTCCCCCTTAAGGGAATAGCCACCTATTTTAAATTCAGTAATGATTGTAGCTGTGTTATCTATGTCCTCAGAAGGAAAAGCTCCAGCTGAAAAAGGAACAACTGATTGCAAAAGTTCAAAGAGATGAGAACGATCGCAATTCAGTCGAAGTAAAGGGTGAGAAGCCATTAATGTTGCATGTGATGTCTCTACTGAAATCTAAAGATAAGTACAACCTTATCTTAATCAAATCAGATTTGAATTCCCCTTCTGATGTTTCTCATCGCAGTGGCTGTTTTGACCGCAAGAATTCGAAACTATCAGGAGCATTTGCAAAAACACCACAAGGTGAGTGAAATGAAGTCTTCACACCTTGTTTGTTAAACTGCTTTTTGCACATTCTTTATGAAAATAAAATGGCATGATTCAGAGTCTTGTCTTGACAACTTTCATGTGTCAGCTTCACCTCATTTTAGCTTCCTTTGGTGTGAAGTGTATATGAGCTACAGGATTTCCTGTGCACTAAGCCCACATAAAATAAAATGTGTACAAGCACAGCCGCGGTCGGAAGTTTCCATCTTACGTCACACTTAGAACATTTTAATCATTAAAACTGACAGCAGAGGTTGCGAATTTAAATGCCATCTGTGACATCAACGAGTTGCATTTGTTTTCATGAGCAAAACAAGCAGGTTTTGAGTTTTTAGATGGCATTTATGGTTTGTTTTAATATGTTGTTTCATGCTAGGACAAAGCTAACAAGAGGCGCATGCTAATGGCCATAGATCGCAGGAAAAAGCTTCTAAAAAACCTCAGGTTGGTTCGTTTTGACACCTTTGAGAGAGTGTGTGAGCAGCTCGGCATTGTCTACACCTTCCCTCCAGAATACTACAGACGGGCAACTCGCCGCTGGCTGGCCAAGAAAGAGTTTTGTATTAAGGTAATAATCAAATAAACCCAATTTTTTTAGCACATTGAGATTTTTTTATGTATTCCACAGTTCTTTGTTTTTGTAATAATTTATTAATGATTGCATTGCTTTTTCACACCCAAACCAATGCTTCTCCTGTGTTTTTTTTTGGTGATTTTTTTTCTCAGGTTTTCAAGGCGGTGCAGAAGCAAAAAGCAGAGCAGAAAATGAAGCAGCAAATATCCACCACAGAGACAAAGGAAGCCAAGGCACCAGAAGCCCAAACATAATGAAACAAACTAATCTGTACAGCTGGCTGCTCTCAATACTTATGGCTTACGTTTGATTTGTTTCAGACTTTCACGTTCCATCTTCTGTGCTTCCAACATAATGTTCTTTTATTTGTCTTACATTGTCAGCTTATTGGAAATAAAATTTCAAAGAAGTCTTTGTTTTGGCATGTGCAACTCACAACACCAGAGGGTGATTTTGGTTTAGACAAAATACTTACTGAGAATCTAGATTACTAAAAAATAAAAATTCTGAGAAAACAAAGGGGTTCAATTTAACAAAACCCCCGTCTGCAGATTTATGCCTTCGATCTAAGCTTTCAATCATACAGTTTTAACTCGGTCAACAATATTTCACACTGTCATTCTATATTTCCTGTTTTATGCAATGTTTTAAATCCAAATAACTTTGACACTTCCTTTTGCAGAAGATATGGCTTTACATTATCTGTTTCCCTCCATTTTTTTAATGCATCTCAACTTAAAGCCTAGTGAATTATAATAAAACATTATATTTTGCACATATGCACATTACTAACTAAAACTAATGACTAAACACACACACTCAATTAAAGCACATGTAATTTGTGAAAAACATAAGAAACTTTCTATAAAGGCAGTCTACAACATTCCCAACAAAAACTAGATGTGTGAACCTAGTTGAATTAATAGGATAGCTAAACTGCTGAAAAAGCTGTTGAAGTGTATAAATTAGTCGAGATATTAGAAGAGACATGTTGAGTTGTAAACATAACAAAACAAATATGGGGTGTCGGTGAGTTTGGCACTGTGACTTCTCAGTTTGGTCAGAACTATGTTGGGGCAGTCGGGAAGAGATTGTTGCCAGGGATACAGATGTGCAGGCATCATGAGAGTCATTGCTGCCTAAAGTGCATGTGGGATTCCACACGGCTGGACTGAGGGATAGGACTGAGTAGGGCTCCCTAAATCCAAGTAACTTCATCCTAGCAACAGAAATGACTGCTCTAGGTTTTTCCATCAATCTTTTTTCTGCAAAAAATAAAACATGAAAATCTGCAGTAAATGTGTATTGAATTATAAAAAAGAAGTTGTTAATTGATGAAAGAGGAGAATGAACCTTTGTAACAAAAGCTCTTGTAAATCAAAAAAATCCAGTTACATTCAGATATGATGTTACAATTTTTGCCCACATGCATGAGCCTTCAGTTTCCTCCAATGAATACCTTCATACTTACGTCATATTAGAGAGCCATGCAGTGTAAGGCCTCATGTTTCTGCTAATAATCAGTAGGTAATTCTGAGGGTGTAGCTTCACTACAGTTGTGTCAAACATTATGTGAAGACAAAATTTGTCACACCAGTCAAACTCAAAAAGTCTAACATGGTTTTTATAAGAGAGACTGTTATTGGTGGGGAAATCCTTTCTTCCTATTTTCACGAAGCATTAATTACTTTTTTAGCAAAAGTAATGTACCTCTGTCATTTTTTTTCTTCTGCCAGTCGACAAAAATAAATTAATTTGAATCCATAACCTGTCCAAAGTGATAGAAGAATTTAAATCCTGTATTTAGACCTTGAACAACAGCTGAGTTCTCTTCTTTAATAAAACTCACCATTTGAATTGGAGCCAATACAATATAGAGGGTTTTTCATGCATTGAAGCCTAAAATAAGCAAAAGAAAAGTGTTTTAAAAGGATTTTATATGCCTGCATGTCGAGACAGATAAACTGTACAATAATATCACTGTGATTCTGCCTGATATATATAATATAAGACCAAAAGCCGTAACCTCAGCTTGCCTCCTGCTGCTGTTCCCTTGTAAATCCTACATCCTTAAGTAAAGGGCAACTGTGCTAATTTTCTTATTTCTTAAAGGTGTTTTAGCTCTTATCCAAAAGGCTTTTTCAATTCTGAACATTGCTGAAAGTAATAGGCATAATTTGAAGTTGGAACAGTCACACTAACTGGGCTAATTAGGAAACTAATGGGGGAAATAAAACATGTGAGTTATTAGCCCTTCCCTCATTTGACAGAATCCTCACAAATGAGGCTATTTGAACACTTTATTGGTTCCTCTATTTTTTTAAAAAAAGGGAATTAAAAACCAAAATGCAGCCCCTCCCTCTTGCACTCTTGCAGGTAAGTGCATGTCGCCGATTGTTTTGGGTTCCTCATCAAACAGACTGAAACCAAAACAAACACTTGCCTCAGCTGTCCTCAGGTATGTTAAAGCAGGAAGACGGGCCTAGTCAAAGTCACCGCCCCAGTTATACACTCTCCCCCCACTGAAAAAGATCTATTTATCTCACTAACATCTCTGCATCTAAACTGTGTTATCTCGACGGTTCTCACAAGTACATTCATTTACTGAACAGTGCTTTTATGTGGAAATAAAGCTTTTAAAAAGTTTTTAACTGGGCTCATCTTCTAGTGAGCCGCAAAAGCCTTAGAAAAGCATCAGTTGTCGTTAACTGTCCTAGTTTGCATTCCCCACAGATCTTTGTCATCCTCAGAAAACAGCAGCTTGTTGGCAAATGAGCGTTTCACAGCTCATGATCGTCACAGCTTCCTGTGTGGTGTGAAGCTTGTCAGTTTGATCAAACGGAGTTTAGACTTCTGGTAAGTGACATGTTTGCTCTCTCTGTCAGCAAATTAACTTAACCATTCTCTAGTGATTTAATTAAACTATTTATTCTGGGACTTGCAAATCAATTAGGGACATTTTTGTTTGCAGGCTAAAACTTTTATATTTAATTTAATGTAACTTTATACATTTTTCTCTCACTTCTTCGTGGTTGTACCTCCTAATTCTGGTCACATTTACGTGTCTGGTTACAAAAGCATAGTTACGTAAACCAGGGTTAGGTTTATGCGTTTTTCTGGAACTACTGAACATAAAATATACAACAACATATATTTTAAGGGCATATTTGTCATAAGAAAAAGAACAACTCTGGCGTTTCTAGAAGGATCACCTGAAACTACTGTAAGCCTATGACAACATAAGAAAAATTAGATTAACTGTATAATTGTGGAAAAGGCAAATTATTTCTTTACTCAATTGGTCAGAGCTACTCCAGTGCACAGATTAGTTTCTTTGGCATTTAGAAAATATGTGAAAACTTTGTTGAACAACTCTAATTTGTTGAAAGATTAATATATTCTGATTCCTTAAACTCATGGCCTATGACTAACATTTGCTGTATTTTATCAAATAGTAAAATTCTTAACTGGAATAGTTTTCTACAAATAGCCCAACTCTGATGATATTTAAATGTTTCATAAGCATGTTGTCTTGTGATGCATGGTCACCTCTTATTTCATGCTTCATTTTTACAGGGTGAAATAAAACATTCCTCTCCCGCAGTTCAAATGTCAAACCCAGTGGTCACCAATCAACCTGGTGCAGGAGGCTACGGGACAAATGTCCAGACTGGAGAGTGGAGCACTGGCTTGTGTTCCTGCTTTAGTGACTGCTTAATCTGTGAGTGCAATCGTGTTGTTTATTTATGTCCTATGCAAATGGTTTTAAAGAGTGAGAAAGATATAGTTCAAACCGTCTCAATATATGTTTTCAGGTGCTTTTGGTTGCCTCTGTCCAATTGGTCTGAGTTGCTACACTGCAAATAAGTATGGTGAAAACTGCTGCCTGGGTTGTGTGCCAGGAGGCATGACTGCCATGAGGACTCATATGAGACTGACCTATGGCATCCAGGTACAAAATAAAATCGATCAGTTCCTGTCTCATGTGAAGTTTGGGAGATTTGTTGCAAAACTGTAGATCTTATGAAAGGCAGAGATTTCACAAACAAATGAAATACTGTGCTTTCCCTAAGATTATGAGAACTTAACTCGCATGCATTTCTTCACTCAAGTTCCCTATTGTAAATGTTACTTGTCATTATTTAACCACAGGGGACGGTATGCAACGACGCCCTCATGACTTTTTTCTGCGGACTTTGTGAACTGTGCAGGATGGCCCGAGAAATTCGCATCAGGAATGGAGACGTTACAATGTAACATGATGATGATTTGATAAGCCCTGCACCTATTGCTCAGTATAATAAGTGTAATTCTGCTCACATTGAAAAATGTTTTTGTATATAACATGCTTTTACTAAAAACATGTTAGTGGCATATGTTCATCTCTAAAATGATTTAAGCATTTCACATCCTTGTTATGTTTGTGTAAAATTAGAGAAAGAGTCCAAATGTACAATGTATATGAATATTTTATTAAAAATCAAACTGCTTATGTGGAGTTCTATTTCTGAATTGCTTCCAAAATGTCAAATGAAGCTACTTAATCCATTAATATACAACCACATGGAAAACGGCTTAATGAGCTGGACAATGATATTGTTTCTCCTTTAGTAATTCTATCTCAGGAATTTCCATACCCATCCATCCATCCATTTTCTTACACCCTTTATCCCTTAATGGGGTCGGGAGTTGCTGGTGCCTATCTCCAGCTGGCGTTCCGGGCGAGAGGCAGGGTACGTCCTGGACAGGTCGCCAGTCTGCCGCAGGACGAATTTCCATACCCTGTTGTGAAATATACATGTGCAGCTTAATTTGACTTGATAACAACACTGAATACAACAGTCGATTCTGCGTTTAATGTTTTACATTTTAAAGGCAACATGAACTTGTTTCTATTCGCTTTTAATTTCTTGTAAACCTTTCTGTTGTTCTCTTGCAGAGTGTTGATAAAGATAAAGTTTGTCTCTGTTTGTTAGTGTGTGGACCACAGATCAGAAATCCTGATTAGAATGCAGCACACTGTCACCTAAACCATCTGCAGCCTGTCAATAGGCTTGGGTTCAGTTAAGGTGATTTGTCGATATCTGACAATGAAACTGTTTAGGGCTTTCAGATTAAGGCCCACAATGAATGGCAAACTGTGCAGAATTATAATCTGACAAGAAAATAACTCCAGCGTGGGGCGTAGCTGTTTGTTTAAAGAACGTTTTAGATCATTGTTTTTATGGTGTTTTAAAACCATACGATCAAATATATTCCATCGAAATTGGCAAGGTAAGTATCTGTATAGATCTATCTCTTGCTTTGGTCATTTTATTGTATTCTCTACTCACACACATGATTATTTTAATCACGTTTTGTGATCTCCAAGCTATAGTCGCACAAAAATTCTATTAATATTGTATTATTTACAGAATTGGATAAAAAGGTACTTCTTACTTACAGATGTCCTTTTTTGCCTTTTAGTCTCAGAATCATATACTCATTTAAATATGTCAAAATAACCAGAGAAAATTTGAAAAGCAATGTTGAAATGATGATTCCATAAATACCCCAGTCAAACTGTGTTTTGTTGAATCAGTACATAATTACAGCAAATGTCGACTAATTTAGGATCTTTGAAAAAGGAACACTTACAGTTTGACACCTACCCCCTTTGGTTTGTTCAGTTTAACAAAGTAAGACAATAACTTAATTATTATCAAAGGACAATTACATTTTTGGATTACTTAAAACTATTCAAGTTTGACTATCAAAGTACCTCAAAAAGTGATGGCTGTGGGAAGGAAGAAGGAAAGTCATCCTGCTGTGGACTATGTGTTGAAACTCTTCTGAAGAAGCTTGTGACTGAAGGCACTGTATTATTGCATAATAAGCCTTAGAAAAAGATGCTTGTTATTGTCCATTGCCCACAGGAGCTTGTTGAATAATGTGCATTAAGTTGATAGAACAAAAGCAACCGCAGAACTGTGTAGAGGGAAAATACTTTCAAAATCAGGCTCCTTATGAAAATCATCATTAAATCAGATACTTTTGCTAGTTTATGCATATAATCAATCACATCATTACAACCTAACAAATTCAGGCAGAAGAACTAGACATTTCCAAGTTTTCCATGACATAAAACCTTTGAAATCAGTACTTCTAGTAGGTAATCTACAGTTACCTACTAAAAACACTTTCTGTGACAAAATCTACCGTTTACTGTATGGTCATATCACCTCCAAATCTTACAAGTTTAGCAGATGAACTGAAGTAGAATTAAAATGTCTGCTCCGATGCAATTATTCCTAGAAGATTTGTTTCTAAAAGCTACTCAAATGTAACTAGCACCCACCTCTGAAATAAAAAGTGCTTTGATGCAGATCATACTTATATTCTGGCTTTATTGGGTCTTCATATATGCCGTGTCCTCATGTCTTAACTTCTTTGTGTTAACAACGGCTTTCTTTTTACTAGGTTTGAATGCCCGGCAAAGTTTAGTCATGTCTACAGATTTTCCCATCTGAGCCAAAGGTCATTGCGGGAATTCAGGAGTAGAAATGCCCTGTGAGGCATTCAAAGCTTGAGACCGAGTTTAAAACCCAACCCTGATGTAAACTTCTTTACAAGCCTATATCTGGTGCAGGTTTTGGTCTTTATTGTGCTGTTTGTTCACAGATGTTCTCTCATAAACCTCGAGGCTTTCAGAGAGAAGTTGTATTCATACTGAGATTAAATCGCACACAGATGGGCTCTGCTTAATGATTAAGCGAGACCTGGAAGCAATTGGCTTCACAGGATTTTGTTTAGAAATTTAAGAGTAAAGAGTGCTTAATAGAAACAAATGCCCCACTTTACAAACTTTTATTTGTGATGTTTTCTATGTACTACACAATTATATAATGTGATGAGATAAAAATACATTGTATGTAGTTTGTATGTAGTTCAGATCTTCTGGTTCTGGTCTGCTTTGCATCCCCAGAACAAGAACGAGACGAGGAGAAGCAGCATTCAGTTTCTATGCACCACAAATTTGGAACAAACTTTCAGAAAACTGTAAAACAGCTGAAACACTAAAATTAAAACCATACTGTTTAGAGTTGCTTATGGATAAACTGAATGTTTTTATTTTTACTTTTAATGTTTTTATCTTTTTAAATCTTTTTCAAACTCTGTCTCTTTCTGTTTTTATTCTTATTTTAAATTGTGTAAAGCACTTTGAAATGTCTTGAACCCTTGTAAGATACAAAAACTCTGAGGTTTGAG